>JACXGJ010010146.1:0-15000 GCA_016801105.1 Esox niger | reverse complement strand
GCGGAGGGCCAGGGCATGACCTTGTTACTGCCTCCCAGCGGCAGAGGGGGTTTGGCGGGGAGAGCTGAGACGGAGTGCCCCTGGTCTTGGAGCTCAATGTGGAGCTCCAGAGGACAATGGGGGGTAAGATGGACAGAGAGAAGGGACCCCGACTTACAACCTCCGACCCCTAACACGGGAGGGGAGTGGCCGCTCCGCTAACACCTGTTAATTAGGTTAGCTGGAGGTGATGGGGGGGTTGGGGAAAGAAGATTACAGCATGGAGTGAATAGGGAAGGGAGGGGCAGAAAGGAGAGGGCACTCATATTTCAAAAGGAAACTCTCTGACAAGAGGGTTCACAGAGTCAGACACCTGCACAGCCCGCCCCACTCCTATTCTACAGCAAACCAATCAAACTCTACATACAAACACTATGAACCATTCAAATGGGGCATACAGATACTGTAGACCAATCAAACTGTACATACGGACACGTTAAACCAACCAAATGGGGCATACAAACACTGTAAACCAATCAAATGTCACAAACAGATACTGTAGACCAATCAAACTGTACATACGGACACGTTAAAACAATCAATTGGCACTACATAGCAATTAAACTGTACATATAGACAGTACAGAACAATCAAATGGTACATACAGAAACTCTAAACCAATGAAATGGTACAAACAGACACTATAGACCAATCAAAAGGTATACACAGACACTATAGACCAATCAAAAGGTATACACAGACACTATAGACCAATCAAAAGGTGTACACAGACACTATAAACCAATCAATTGACACATAAACACACTATAGTTCAATGATATGTTACATACAGACAATATAGATCAATCAAATGGTGGGGACAATTCAGACAGACCAATCAAATGGTGGTGACAAGTCAGACAGACCAATCAAAGGGTGTCGTGAAGGCAAACAGACCAATCAAATGGTGGTGACATGTCAGACAGACCAATCAAATGGTGGTGACAAGTCAGACAGACCAATCAAATGGTGGTGACAAGTCAGACAGACCAATCAAATGGTTGTGACAAGTCAGACAGACCAATAAAATGGTGGTGACAAGTTAGACAGACCAATCAAATGGTGGTGACAAGTCAGACAGACCAATCAAAAGGCAGGTAGATGACATTTGCACCGACAGCCTTTACCTTTAGTACAAAGAGCACTTAGATGATTATATGCATATCTACCTTCATTGTCAGCAGATTTCACCACAAACCCAACAATAAACAAAACAAAAAAGTGCTTCCTGCAGAAGAAAAACCAAAGGAACGTGCTGAATTAACAGAACAAAGTAGTTCATAGAGTGACGCAACCCATCTCTGTTAACTAGGACTGCAACTAAAAAGCTGCTTATTAGTGGCTCCCAGCCTCCCTGGTTCATTTGCTGCGTCTGTGACGCTGGCTTGCTTCAGCACCTGCCTCTCTGATTAAATACCATTTCAAATCATTCCCCAAACGTTGGTTGGGCTGGCAGATCGCTGCTCTGCTTGTTGACCTAAAAGGACAGTCGGCAATATACCGAACCCACCTGACTACAACCCCAAATGGGCTGAAATCAAACGTTCAAAGTACTAAAACCACTGTAATGTCTGGAAACGCCTCGCCATAAAAGAACCCAGGATAAAACCGGTTCCCCAATCAAAGTCCATCTATGGGTGAGAATAACTCTGGCCAAACAGGCATCACTTAGAGACCACAGAAGGCCTAGGGTTGACCCGAGCTCAGGTGGGCAAACCAGGAGGTGAACACCACACACACACACACACACACACACACACACACACACACACACACACACAGGCACACAAATACGCACACACACACAGGCACACACGCACAACCACACAGACACAAGCACACACACACAGCAACACACACACACACACATACACACACATACACACACACACACACACACACACACACACACAAAGATACAAGCACACAGACACAAACACACAAACACGCACACAGACACGCACACAGACAGGCACACAGACAGGCACAGACAGGCACACAGACAGGCACACAGACAGGCACACAGACACGCACACAGACACGCACACAGACACGCACACAGACACGCACACAGACACGCACACACAAACACACATCGTTCAGCCAGCGCTTTCATCTCTCAACTCCTATTATCGTTAATTAATCCTATTATCAGAAACGCACCTCTCTATTATCTCTCCTCTCCAACTCCCCCCTCCTGTTTCTCCCACCCCCTCTCCTCCCCCCTCCTGTTTCTCCCACCCGTTCTCCTCCCCCCTCCACCACGTGTAAGGGTAGTAGATTAAAAGTGTGAGCGAGCGTAATTGTCTAGCCACAGGTTGTGTTGAGCCCGGGATGACTAGATTTTACAAAAGCATTTTGATTTATTCATTTTCTAATTAGCCAACGCCATGGTTACATAAACTCTTTCTAGGGTTCAACACGTAACTGGAAAAGAACCACCAGAAACAGCACACGGTAATCGATGGGATGGAATAGTGACACGGATCATCTGGACAAGGGGTTCAGGAAAGGATGAATTAGAGCAGTGGGAGAGGAGACAAGGCGAGAAGCGAGAGGAGAAGATGGGACAGAACAGGAGGAGAGAGAAGAGACAAGACGATATCAGTGAAAAGCTGGAGAGGGGGAGAGGGAAAAAGAGAGAGAGGTTAGTAACAGAAGCGATTGTATTTCTGAATGTCCTGTAGGATTAATCAGGTCAGACCAGGGAGATGACACCAGCCCAGACCAGGGAGATGACACCAGGCCACACCAGGGAGATGACACCAGGCCAGACCAGGGAGATGACACCAGGCCAGACCAGGGAGATGACACCAGGCCAGACCAGGGAGATGACACCAGGCCAAACCAGGGAGATGACACCAGGCCAGACCAGGGAGATGACACCAGGCCAGACCAGGGAGATGACACCAGGCCAGACCAGGGAGATGACACCAGGCCAGACCAGGGACATGACACCAGGCCCAGTTCTGATTATTAAAAGAATGACACCCTGATCTGGGAAGTTCTTTATTTTGGAATCACAGAAGACTCTACACATAACTATACTGTTCGTGTGAATGAGCTGGTCTCTGTAGTTGCCCGCTCTGGCTTGCAACACACACACACACACACACACACACACACACACACACACACACACACACACACTACAGTCCATAATAAGTCTGGCAGGGCTGCTCTCTCTCTGTTTCTCTAACTTAATGTTATCATTAGCAGCAGTAAATTGAAGAACTCAATTCTACACACACACACTCTCCCACTATCCTTCTCTCCCTTTCTTTCTGCCCCCCCACGATCAGCCCACCCTCCCCAGGCCTGGGCCGGTGGCTCAGTTAGAACGAAGGGGGAAGCCAGATGTTCTGAGTGTCCAAAAGAGACGCCCTAAATAGCACACTTCTACATGTAGGACACTCAAGTTTGACCAAGGGCTATAGGACTCTGAACGGGGGCAATTTGTGACGTAGCATCAGTGATATGCGCCCATGTTATCCAGAGCTTGTCCTTCCTCTCAAAACAAAGTGATCAGGAGGAAGGTCATCAATCACACAAAACCTTCGTTCCCATTTACATCTTCAAAGACACCAGTATCTGACACTTAGGGTAGGGAGTATTTTCTGTGTAAATGGGGGGGGGGCATATTGATTGCACTGATAAGTCCCTCTCACCCTCGTAACTGCAAACATAATTTTCACGTGATAATTTTCACCTCATCGATTTCATGGGATAACTTTCACATTATGGTTTTCACATAATAATTATCACTTCATGGTTTTCACCTGATCGTTTTTAGGACGGAAGCCGGAGATCTGGACTGGGAATACACACATTGGACAGATTCATGTTAAAATACAACAAACCCTCCATTTAAGTACTGATATTCACTTAAACAGAAAGTGATTAAATCAAATGACAGTGAGATTCACGCATGAATTTACGCCCCAAGCAACATCCAAAGTCTTATTCATTTCAATCCTTAACTTTGGATTACAGCTCAGCTGCTTTAGCAGAAGTACCTGCATGGTATCACAGAACTGAATAAAATATAGCAAATTACAATTAAATAAATTAAATACAGTAGGGTCCAACCTATCATGTAACTTTGCTGACAAATATTGAGCGTTTCTGTTCCTACTGTAAACTCAGAACCCACTCAGAACCCACCCAGAACCCACCCAGAACCCACCCAGAACCCACCCAGAACCCACTCAGAACCACCACATCTGCAACCCTTTATCTGGTCCTACATCTGCAGATTAGGGGATTTACACGCGTTCCCACAATCTGGGACAAGATGCGGGAAAACAACAGAGAGGAATTCCTTGACTGTGTCCGGTGAGAGAAGACATGTCAGAAAAGGGAGAAGTGAGGAAACTCCAGCCCAGCAGACGTGTTGAGGCTCTTCTGAAGCCTCCGACTGAGTAAATAACCCAACCAGGAGGAGAGGCTTCCTCTGGGACGGTCCAGCATGCTGCACTGTCCCACGTCCCCTGGGGTGTCCTCAGCACACAGACACAAAGCACCAGCCCAGACCACAGACACAAAGCAGCAGACCAGACCACAGACACAAAGCACCAGACCAGACCACAGACACAAAGCACCAGACCACAGACACAAAGCACCCGACCAGACCACAGACACAAAGCACCAGACCAAATCACAGACACAAAGCACCAGTCCAAATCACAGACACAAAGCACCAGACCACAGACACAAAGCACCAGACCAGATCACAGACACAAAGCACCAGCCAAGATGACAGACACAAAGCACCAGCCCAGATAACACACACAAAGCACCAGACCAGATCACAGACACAAAGCACCAGACCACCGACACAAAGCACCAGACCACAGACACAAAGCACCAGACCACAGACACAAAGCACCAGACCAGATCACAGACACAAAGCACCAGACCAGATCACAGACACAAAGCACCAGACCAGATTACAGACACAAAGCACTAGCCCAGATCACAGACACAAAGCACCAGAATCCAGATCACAGACACAGCACCAGAGTCCAGATCACAGACACAGCACCAGGGTCCAGATCACAGACACAAAGCACCAGCCCAGATCACAGACACACCACGTCCCAAATGGCACCCTATCCAGTACTTCATGCACAATGATGAGAAGGATGCTATAAGAATCCACTGAATCCTTATCTGAAGGGCCCATTTATCCAGTTACTTTTTAAGTAGCCTTTTTGGGGGTGATTTTTGATGGGCCAGTTTTATTGTGATTCCGGCAGCCAAACTGCACCCTATTCCCAATCGAGTGGCCTAGAGCTGGCCCCCGGGGTGTGGAGAAGCCCCCCCCCCCAGGTGGCGGCAGGACTGGGCGCCGAACAACTGACTCATAAATGTATCATTTAAAGAAAAAAGGCCCGGCGTCGGGTCGTGAGGAACACACGCACAAGATAGCACACGCCTCAAAGCTCAAATATTACATATTTCATGGAGCAAGTCAAGCTTAATTAGGCTCCCAGCTTCCTGTTAACGATACATTATCTATGTCAGTGACCATTTGCTCACAACTGGCGGTGGCTGGCTAGCAAGCAGGCGTGGACGTGCGCACAAACACACACACACCAACGTACAGAGAGGAGAAGAGTGCCGGGGGCCGACAGTATGGGCCACTAAAACTCCTTGGTCTGGCGCAGAGCGCTGAGAAGGCATTAAGATACTATGGAGACGATGTAGAAATGAGGCGGTCAGCTGAAGCGGTCAGAGAAGCGGTCAGCTGAAGCGGTCAGCTGAAGCACGTTGTGGTATCCAACCAGACACAAACCAAACCGGTGGAAAGACATGTAGGACTGAAACTGTCAAAAGTAATGGAACTCTTCTCATTGTCAAATGCTCCACATTAATTAATTAAACTTCAAAACATAAAGTAATCTTGAATACTTTATGTATCTCCAAATGTGTAACCTAACCAACAGGAATGGGTTTTCTTTTCATATGAAGAGGCGGGCAACAGTTAAACAGTGGATCAACTTCCTAAGGCCTACAGTCAGTTCTGCAAGACACAGCTGGGTAACTCCTCAAGCTTAAACGAGACAAGATGGACTGAAGACAATTAGACCCTGTCAGAACTTTTCACCGTCTTTCAGTTGCTGCAAAGACAAGTGACTGCCACCTCCATTCGTGATCACCCGCCATGACAGCTGTGATGTCTCACCATTAGCTCCTCCATGCGCAGAGGACGTACGAAACAGGTGATCTGACAACCGATTAGGAAGCCTATCAGAAGCTCTTACCTGCTAGTCTGGAGTTGACATAAGGAGGAGAGTTGTTGTCGTGTGAACCCATGTCTCGGCTAGTCATGTGAGCGTACTGGGGTCCATCCGCGTAACTCTGAAAACATAAAGGCATTGTTGTCCAGGGTCAAAACACAAACGTAAACATGTACACGCAGGCAGAGGGGGACGTAGCGGTGGCAGGGATGTGTCAGAGAAACGGTCCAGTTGAAAAGCATGGCTCAAATGTTCATGTTGTGGCAAACGATTCGCATTATTTCATTTCACATTCATTTCGGACAACAGACTATTTTTATTTGAGGCAAAGTCCATTTGAAATGGATTGAAAAATACTCTATAATCATCTGAAGACCAAGTGGTTATAATTCACGTTATGAGGTAAAAAACACAGAAAAACAGTGGTCCAAGTATAAATATGTACATACTGTATATTCTGAGGCTCAACAGTTTAGTAGTACAAACCATGTCTTAATCAATATTTTAAACAACTACCTAAAAGCATTATGTCTATATATACATGCATAGCAGCCTCCAGAATTGGCAACCTTGAGAAAAATGGCTTTAAAGAATGTCATTGTTGCTCATCATATTAATTTTACACACAAAATTAGAGAAATGTAACCCGTAGATAAGGATGTAAAAAATATTCATAAAGAAATATGTATTTTTCTTAAGATACTTGTCACACCTGGGAATTCATATTTATCAAATATAAAAGTATTTTCCCACTGGTATACAGTAACAGCCGAAAGTTAGAGCAGACATTAGGTTTTGTAAAGCCCGTTCTCTGTGCAGTAAGTAATTCTTAGCTTAAAAAACAATATAAATAATTATATTGCATTCATGTTAACTTGTGTTTATTCAACTTTATTCTAAAATCAAGAATAAACAATAATGCAATAAAAAGTGATGAACAGCACTTAGTGGTCATTTCCTCAAGGGACAGGAGGAAATCCAGTGAAGCGCTCGCCCAGCATCTGGCAAAGTCACCAGGCACCAAAGTACACTGCAAGACGTGACCTTCTAGGGTGTCGCAGCTAAGAAACTAGACCAATTCTTGTAAGGCTTCAAACAAACCCCAGAGGTTCCATATTGCTGTTATAAACCGGCATCTGCATTCAGGATTCAACCTCAGCCATCTATGTGTTTGTATAAACTAACCTTTGAAGGGACGCTTCTATTCCCCCAAGACCCCACACCAGCTCGTTCCTCCATATCTAGACAGAGAGAACAGAGAAAGAACATTAGTCTTGTTTTGTCACACACACGGTTCTGCCAAAATGGGTTTGACCTGTGGGCTTTTGTGTGATGGGACAAACCACAGCTATGGAAAGAGATCATCAGAGCATCCAGCAACAAAGAATTTCAGAAGTAAAAAAAAGAAAAGCTAAGAACCATATAAAATCAATAACCAGACAATGTCATCAATATGTATTCAGGCTCTTAACTCAATTGCATCCACATAAACATTAAGCTCATTGATTATGTAGGTATTAATTTCCTCTCTAAACCATTGCCTCTACTCCCAACATGTGACATTCAGATTCACATTTGATCAATTTGTTTGATTGAGTAATCTATCTAATAACATATATTGGTGACCGTGGGAGATAATGTAAAACAGAAAACAACACAACTGGTTTTGGCTTCGTGATTTAGCGCATTATCCTGGGAATAGGTGTTCTTATGTAGAACATCCGACACCCACTGTTAGGCAACTCTGTTTTCTGAGGCTTTTTAAAACTGCGGTTCATCATATCCCAGACGCAGACGCGTGCGCGCACACACACACACACACACACACACACACACACACACACACACACACACACACACACACACACACACAGACACACAGACACACAGACACGCACACACACACACAGAAATTCAACAAATCTTCCTTCAAAGGAGAAGGCTCTTTTGTGTCTGCACATAGTGGAGGACTTACAGTGACGTCATTCCTCCTGTCAGATAATGTAGCAGCATTGATGGCGTGCGGGCAACACAATGCCAACGACTCGGCTCAGTTACAAAGGGGCGTGTGGGCTGTGCAGAGAGGGGAGAGACGCTCTTTTCACATGCACCTCCGCTCCCTCACTGTGCGGCTCAGGATTGGGGACCGATCGTACGAGCGACAGCGCTGCGTCGTGAAGTGTGTGTGTGTGTGTGTGCATGGCGCAAGCCAGCGAGTGGCTAGCCTTGAGAGAGTTTAAAGACCCTGTGGAGAACAGAGGGTCACTCCAGATTCTGGTTAATATTAGACATTGGGTCCAGCTCCCAGGGGTATTGACTGAAGTAATCAGAACCAGCCTTTTGTGGTAAATGACAATAACTCCCACTGATTACAGGGATTAGGCCCTGGTAACACCAGCCCAGCACAATTCCCACCGGGACAAACCCAACCGATTCAGGGCTTGATGTCCAGCGGACAATTTGAACCGGGTTGGCCTGACAAGGACTACAGGATACATGCACATCCTTGAGAGTCACTGGGAAGGTGTTGCTTCAGCCATTATATCGTCCCATTCAATCACACTCTCAGGGCCGGTTTGGAGGACACAGAATTAGTCCAGGAATTAGTCCAGGAATAGGCCTGATCGGAGTCCATGAAAACGAACCTTGGTGTCAAAGGCCTTACCTTAACAGAATGAATCCCAAACTTAAAGAATGAATTTGTTCACATTCAGGTCTGAAACAGAAGTTGGCTCATGATATCTTGTTGGCATGATGAGCTTATGCATGAGCTCACACACACAGTCACACGAGACAGAGCAGCATGTTGATTTAAAATAAATAGTCCGCATGGGGATTTAAATCAAATAAAGCTAAAACGTTCAATAGGAAACGTGTGGAAAAAGGAGAGAAATCAGGAGTCACAGTCCAAGCAATTTACCCATAATGCTTTTCCCTGTCGTCCCTCTACTGATCTGGTCCTAAGTGAGGGTGTCATCAGTCAACCAGCCGGTCAGTCATTAAGTCACCCAGCCAACCAGTCATTCGGTTAGCCTGCCAGCCAGTCTCTGTCCTCTACATATCTGTGCTCCTCAGCACTTCTGTCTAATATAAAACACCACCAGGTGGACCAACAACACTGGTCACGTGACATGCGCAGGTTTGCTGGAAAACTAACCTGACCTGTGACCTGGTATACGTTTTATCTGACTTAACCTCTGAACTTGTATACATTGGCCACCTGACTTGAACTCTGACCAGGGCTTCACACCTTGTGGATATTAGATATGGATTCCACTGGTTTTCACTTGTGAAGCCAAGATAAACCCCACAGAAACAAACAAAACCCTGCCCAAAGGAAAAGGTACTGAACGTCCATTTTAATGTTTTTAGATTAGTCAAAAAGTTGTTATTTTCAACGGAATTTGAAGTTTCATTTATGAAATGACTAAAATGTCAAATGGAGTTAAGCCAAACACCAACCCACAGAAGACGCCTGTACAGGTGATATAAATGCCTCCACAGTATACTGTCTGGGTCTACACATTTCCCGGCAAATTTGGTGGAAGTGAAAAGATCAGATGAATGAAAAGGCTTCAGTGTGGACCCTTCCTCCTGCTGGAGGACTGCTCCCGCTCCTCGTCTTCGCCAATAATCCCACCTAACTGTAACCTGCTCTCTTTCTCAGACTCATCCTGTGTAATTTATTACCTGAGATGCACCTCTTATCAGCCACTGTCCACATGGAGGCCTTCCACACACACACACACACACACACACACACACACACACACACACACACACACACACACACACACATACACACGCACACACACACGCACACACACACGCACGCACACACACACGCACGCACACGCACACTCCCTACACAGAGCACCTATCTTTCAAGACACACACACACAAAGTCAGGCAAAGTAGCACACTCACACATATTCACACACCTTTCAAGATGTAGGCTACCACACGTGCGCGCGCACACACACACACACACACACACACACACACACACACACACACACACACACACACACACACCACCTGCATCAGCAGCACCTGGGTTCTGGTGGAGTCGTGCCAGGGAAGATAAATCTATAGCCCCAGGGTCCCCTGTCTGTCTGTCTGTCTGTCTGTCTGTACGTACCTACAAGTGATTTAAGAAAGTAATCATTCTGGTGTTCTTGTCAATAATCAGTCTGGTGTCCTTGTCAGTAATCAGTCTGGTGTCCTTGTCAGTAATCATTCTGGTGTCCTTGTCAGTAATCAGTCTGGTGTTCGTGTCAATAATCAGTCTGGTGTTCGTGTCAGTAATCGGTCTGGTGTTCATGTCAGTAATCGGTCTGGTGTTCGTGTCAGTAATCAGTAGGTCTTTATTAAAACACCCTTTGTGTTGGTCAAAGGGCTGGGTCAGGCATACATAGCACAGAGACTGACTCTGACAACAGTCAAACTACGGAGTGGAGCACAGTCAGTCATTATTAAAACCATTTTACAGGATTAGAGTCTGGTAATCCACAGAGAAAATGCAAAGAGAGAGACAGAACAACAGGGAAAGAGATCATGAGACAGAGAGAGAAACAAGGAGATGGAGAAAGAAACAAGGGGACAGAGAGAGAGGGAGAGGCAGACAGGAAGAAAGACCAGGAGACAGCGAGAGAGACCGGGAGAAAGAGAGACCGGGAGACAGAGAGACCGGGAGACAGAGAGACCGGGAGACAGAGAGACCGGGAGACAGAGAGACCGGGAGACAGAGAGACCGGGAGACAGAGAGACCGGGAGACAGGCCAGGAGACAGACCGGGAGACAGAGAGTGAGACAGACCGGGAGACAGAGAGTGAGACAAAACTATAGCCATCTGTTTCTGAAAGCAGTCAGAGATCCACTGACCACACAGGGACTGTTTCCCTGAGGGTCAGGGGGGGTGCCCCACTCTCTGCAATATTTACAATAATAAATTAAGAAAAGGACTAGAAAAGTCCCCAGCACCTGGCCTCGGACAACTGGCCTCGGACAACTGGCCTCGGAACACTGGCCTCGGAACACTGGCCTCGGAACACTGGCCTCGGAACACTGGCCTCGGAACACTGGCCTCGGAACACTGGCCTCGGAACACTGGCCTCGGAACACTTGCCTCGGAACACTGGCCTCGGAACACTGGCCTCGGAACACTGGCCTGGGACTACTGGCCTCGGACTACTGGCCTGGGACTACTGGCCTCGGACTACTGGCCTCGAACTTCACGACTCGGACTACTGGCCTCGAACTTCACGACTCGGACTACTGGCCTCGGACTACTGGCCTCGGACTACTGGCCTCGGACTACTGGCCTCGGACTTCACGACTCGGACTACTGGCCTCGGACTACTGGCCTCGGACTTCACGACTCGGACTACTGGCCTCGGACTACTGGCCTCGGACTTCACGACTCGGACTACTGGCCTCGGACTACTGGCCTCGGACTACTTCACTCAGAAATCAAATGTCCTCTGGTGCTTCTGTCTCCAAACAACAAGGACCCAGAACACCTGGACTAAAATATACAACAGAGAAGATATCATCAGGCTGATGCCGGATCAAAAGAGCATGAATATGTCAACAGCAACAACTAGCCTATTAGTAATTTCTCCAACTCAAATTGTTTCCCAGAAACCTTTGAAATATAGCTAGGGTCATTCAGCATTAGCACAGTGAAAGTCTTACAATTGATTCCTTTAACTCTTTCAACAACACCATACATTTCTAAAAATATACCATCTCAAATGTCTTTATCCTTTAGATTTCTACTTACAATTTCTTATTTCTTCACATTCATTGATTTATTTTTTTCAATCCATTTGCTTTGGCAATGTAATAAAAACCCATTGAATTGAATTCAAAGAGATGCAGACAGAAAGAGAAATAGAGACAGAGAGAGAGACTAACGCTTTGCAAAGAATTAGCACAGCAGAAGTGAAACCAGTCCATCACAGGGTGTTTACACACTGACAACCCCCTGCCCCAGAAAAACAGACACCTGTAACAGATTTATCATTATGTCAGTCAGAAACACACAGATACATCTACCACAGACCTTCACACATGAAAAGCTGCGTTCACTCAAACTATGTTTTTTGCACAACAGTTGCACACTGTAAACTGTTCTGAACGCGTTCATCACGGGCCAACGTTCTAGAGAGGAACCAAAACAGAATTCCACGGAGACGCACCCGGGCATTCTGTGAGCATGTCACTGGAAGACCAAGAAAAGAAATGGGCAGCAATCAGATACCTTATTCTTTTTAGGACCATTAGTTGAATAGCCTGGCTCACACACACACACATACACACAAACCCAGTAAATATCTGCTAGCCTTTAGGGGCTACTGTAGCATCAGGCTGTTTGAAGGGAGAAGAAGCGCTAACGCTAGTGTCCCGTGGGGCAGCAGGCAGGTTGGTTTATCTAGTGTTCAGCGTTGTCATTGTAGTAGACATCAAACAGAGCTTCCCAGCCAAGTGCAGGTAGACTCCCAAACGGCCCACTATCCCTTCAATTAACCCCTACACAGTGCTAAACTCCCTCTTGGCCAATCAGACCCCACTTCCAGCACCTGTGTGCCTTGAGCTCCTCACCTCCCCAGAGTCAGAAGAACTTGTGGACACCACGCGAACGGCTCAGCGTTCGGCACGAAGGAAGACAGAGATTGTTTCAGGAGCCAATGCTAATTAGCATTTGTCCGATGACTGGAAATCAACAGCAACGGCTATTCCTGGAGACCTCAAGGCACGATGCTAACGCCAGTTAGCGACTGCTTTTAAAGTGCATGCACAGACAGCAGCTGACTGCCAGAAAAAATCCCAAACCACACCTTTAATGTCCTCACCTGGGGCGCAACAAGAGGGAATGAAAGACAGGAGGTTGAGCCCCAAATGGCATGTTATACCCTTTATAGTGCACTTGTTTTAACCAGGGCCTCTAGGGTGAGCACTTAAAGGCAGCCGGGCGCTGGGTGCTGTACAGAGGCCCGGAGCTCCTGGCGAGCTCCTACCAACGCCGCCCGTATCCCAAACCACACCACTTTCTCGATTTAGTGTGCTACATCTGACCAGGGTGTATAGGGGCTCTGCATAAGGGAACAGGTTGCCATTTGGAACACGTTCCTCTGTCTCTATAAACAACATCAAACGCAGATTAATAAAAATGAGGACCAAGAAGTGAAAATCAAATAACCCAAGACACTGCCAAGTCAAATATTAGGATTGGCAGAATAATAGATGCTAGAAAACAAAATCCAAAAGCAGAACGTCTAAGAAACGGGCGTTTTTTAAGTCCAGGATGAATGGACATGACAAGGCATCCTACACTTCACCACGTGGCGCGTTTTGATGACAGGCACTGAGGCGTGTTGGGGGCTCCATGCGGGGGGCAGCATATTAAACACCTCATTTCTGTGTGATATATGATGATGTATACAATGATTAGCTTGTGTGTTGCGGGAAGAACCACCAGCCAAACCTGAGCACCGATCAATGATCTATAGCTCCGCCACACACACACACATTCATGCACACATACAGTACACACACACACATTAATGCACAAATACAGTACACACACACATTCATGCACACATACAGTACACACACACACATTAATGCACAAATACAGTACACACACACATTAATGCACAAATACAGTACACACACACACACATTCATGCACAAATACAGTACACACACACGTACACACACACAGTACACCCACATACAGTACACACACACACACCCTCATTCATGCACACATACAGTACACACACACACACGCACACACACACACACACACACACACCCCTCCAAACGGGTGTGTGTGTGTGTGGGTGTGTCTGCCCTGCATCCGTCTCCCGGTAATGAAGTTACATTGACAGACGAGACCATTTCTTTCACACAGATGAAATTACAGCAGGTTGACACAGAACAGAGACATATTAATACACTTATCCAGTGTGTCCCTGGAAAACAGGCCAGAGTGGAGCTGAGGTACATCTGACTGGTGGTACACCCCTCTCTATGTTCAAAGGCAATGACCTGGTGGGGGAGGGACAAATAGCAGACCAGATCACAGACCTATTCAGATGACAGAGGTTGTTCTACTAGCTATCATCCTGTTCCCCACCAGTAGTAGCAATCATCCTCTGTTCACCACCACTATTAGCAATCATCCTCTGTTCATCACCACTACTAGCTAACATCCACTGTTCCCGACCATTAGTAGCTATCGTCCACTGTTCCCGACCATTAGTAGCTATCGTCCACTGTTCCCGACCATTAGTAGCTATCGTCCACTGTTCCCGACCATTAGTAGCTATCGTCCTCTGTTCCCGACCATTAGTAGCTATCGTCCTCTGTTCCCTACCACCACTAGTTATCATCCTCTGTACCCTCCCACTACTAGTTATCACCCTCTGTTCCCTACCACTACTAGTTATCATCCTCTGTTCCCTCCCACTACTAGTTATCATCCTCTGTACCCTACCACTACTAGTTATCACCCTCTGTTCCCTACCACCACTAGTTATCATCCTCTGTACCCTACCACCACTAGTTATCATCTTCTGTTCCCTACCACCACTAGTTATCATCCTCTTTTCCCTACCACCACTAGTTATCATCCTCTGTTCCCTACCACCACTAGTTATCATCCTCTGTTCCCTACCACCACTAGTTATCATCCTCTGTACCCTACCAC
>JACXGJ010010145.1:0-22561 GCA_016801105.1 Esox niger | reverse complement strand
CTCCTGTCAGTCTCTCCTCCTGCCAGTCTCTCCTCCTGTCAGTCTCTCCACCCGTCAGTCTCTCCTGTCAGTCTCTCCTCCTGTCAGTCTCTCCTCCTGTCAGTCTCTCCTGTCAGTCTCTCCTCCCTTCCGTCTTTCCTCCCCTGGTTCCTTCTCTCACTAATATCCTAGGCCACCTACCTCGGTATGGAAATGAGATGGAGCTCTATGTTACTGTTTTTCTAATTACTTCCAAACACTTTGATAGAAAACAATTAAATCACAAAAATGTTGTTTTTGGCAAATTCAGTATGATTCTCAAAACACTGAATACATAACAAAATAATTGCATCAAAACCTGATAAATTCTTTACTTGGGAAAAGTTTTAAAGAACCGTTGCACAATAACCCAATAATTACTACTATCCTACCTTAAATGCTCAATATTTCTGAGCCACTTGTTGATTCCCAATACTGTGTGGTGAACTTCCTCAATGGCTCCACCATCTCTTTGGAGTCCTTCGATCCGGCCTCTTGTTTGGTTCACTCTTGGACATATCAACTCAGAAGTGATGTCTGTTATGCATGAATAAGGACTGCTTGCTGATTGAAAAATTGTGCAGCACAGTTTTTCACACGTGCTGAAAAGTCTCACATTCAAGGAGTATTTTGTTACGGCTGTGGCCAAATGTTTTAATTTAGTTTGACATGATTTACTCAACTGTTTATGCATTTAGTTTTTTTTAGGAGCTGTGTTCACTGTTTTGCTTAGCATTTGAGCTGTGTGTGAAAGCAATGACAAATGACTTGGGAATATGGCTGTGCTCATTAGGTTATGATGGATATCAACTGGACCCCCGTTTCACTGAAAGTGTCTTTGCAATCAATAAAAACTGTAATGAATTGAAATAACAACGAACCACTTACCAGTCCCTCTCCCTCCCTCTCTGCCTCCCCCTCTCCCTCCCTCTTTCTCCCTCTCTCTCACGCTCCTTCAGGTAAGGATGAGCCGTCCAGCTACATCTGCACCACGTGTAAGCAGACCTTCACCAGCGCCTGGTTCCTGCTCCAGCACGCCCAACATAACCACGGCATCCGCATCTACCTGGACACCCACCCCAACAGCTACACCCTAACCCCCCGCATGGCTCTCCCTCCGCCCATGGGTGGAGGGGACTCCCTCCCCCGCTCCCCCTTGCCCACATTTCTGGGGGACACCTCCAACCCCTTTCACCTCCTCCGGATGGCGGCGCCGCTCCTCAGGGAGCACCACCCGCTCCACCCTCACCACCCACACGCACCCCCGGGGTACCTGGACACACGCCTCCCTGCCACCCCGCCCTTCGTCAGCCCCCCGCCACCCCGCCACCCCCTGGAGCGCCTGGGCCCGGAGGAGATGGGCTCGCTGCTCTCCCAGCACTCCAGTGCCTTTGAGCGGGTGATGCGTTTGGCGCCCATGGAGCCCCCGTCCATGGACTTCTCCAGGAGGCTGAGGGAGCTGGCCGTGGGCAACAACACAAACAACGGGGGTCCCACGCCGCCCCTGTCGCCCAATCGGGTGCCCCCCATGCACCGCCTGCTGAGCCCCACCCTCTTCCAGCCGGGCTCGAAGCCCCCGCTGTTCCTCACCTACCCCCCGCAGCCGCCCACACCTCAGGGAGACGCCCACACACCTACCCAGGGGCAGAACCAAGCTCAGGTATGTCAGCCGGTCGCCCCGGGATGTACAGTAACATGTCGTGTTTGAATTAATAGTTGCATGTCGTTTTGATGTATTCTGTTGCCGGGGACAGGTTTTTGGTTGTTTTGTGTTGCCGGGGATGTCTTTTTGATGTGTTGTGTTGCCGGGGACGTCTTTTTGGTTGTATTGTGTTGCCGGGGGCATCTTTTTGGTTGTATTGTGTTGCCGGGGACGTCTTTTTGATGTATTGTGTTGCCAGGGACGTCTTTTTGGTTGTATTGTGTTGCCGGGGACGTCTTTTTGGTTGTATTGTGTTGCCGGGGACGTCTTTTTGGTTGTATTGTGTTGCCGGTCATCAATAGGGGTCAATAAACCGTGCGTTCATGTGGCCCTGCAGGTCCAGGCCCAGGCCAAGGCCAAGTCCTGCGAGTTCTGTGGGAAGACCTTCAAGTTCCAGAGCAACCTGATTGTTCACAGGAGGAGCCACACCGGCGAGAGGCCCTACAAGTGTCACCTGTGCGACCACGCCTGCTCCCAGGCCTCCAAGCTGAAGAGGCACATGAAGACACACATGCACAAGTCCGGCTCAATGGGCAGCTCCCCGGAGCAAGGGGGCAGAGGAGAAGCGGGAGAGGGGGAGAAAAACAGGGAGGGAGAGCCCAGGATGGGGATGGACAATGAGGAAGAGGAGGAAGAAGAGGAGGAAGAGGAAGAGGAAGAGGAGGAAATTGAGGAAGAAGAGGAGATGAGGAACGGTCTGAGCCGGTCCGAGTCCAACCTAAGCATGGACTCGGAGTTCCACATGAACAGGCAGAGCAGGGAGAACGGGTCGAGGCCTTCCCCAGACGAGAAGCACCGTGGCGGGGAAAGAGCGGCGGAGGGCGTAGGGGTGGGAACCATGCACCCATACAACCACCTGGACAATCATCTGAGACTAGCCACTTCCAAGAGGAGCATCAGCCTGGACAGGGACAGGCAGTCTAACGGGGGAGGGGGAGAGGGGGGTGACTCAGGGAGAGGCGAGGCGGAGAGAGAGAGAGAGAGGGAGAGGGAGAGAGAGCGAGCAATTGACAGAGCGCTAGATGGAGAGGAAAGGACCGTGATGAATGGTAAAATGAGTGGGTCAGAAGATTCCTTCACCGGACTGTTCCATCGAAGGCCGACACCCATCACAAGTCCTAACCCCCCCAATAAGAGGATCAAGGTAAGAACCCCTCTTTTAGATAACACAACATTCTTCTGCAATCATATCGTCCCACATTTCTCTGTTCTGTAAAAGCACTTTGTGACAACTGCTGATGTAAAAAAGGGTTTTATAAAAAAATCTGAAGAATAGACAGTTATTCTTTAGGAAAACACAGTATATCCAGTGTTGTCACGTGTTGAGACTTTCCAAATTCAGTGTAAATAAACCTTTATTTCATTCCATTTGATGTGAAGGTGGAGAAGGAGCAGGAGCTCCCTGCGGCGGCCGCACTCATCTCCCCGGAGAACGTGTACTCCCAGCTCCTGGCTGGCTACGCCGCCTCACGCCATTTTATCAGAGAACCCTTTCTGCACGGCTTCAGCGATGCCCGCCAGTCCCCCTTCGCTACCTCCTCAGAGCACTCTTCCTCTGAGACGGGGTCCCTGCGCTTCTCCACCCCTCCTGGGGAGCTCATGGATGGAGGGGGAATTTCGGGCCGCAGCGGCAGCTCCACGCCTCACCTGCTCCGCGGTCCCGGACCTGGTCGACCCCCTAGCAAGGAGAGCCGGCGAAGTGACACCTGTGAGTACTGCGGCAAGGTGTTCAAGAACTGCAGCAATTTGACGGTGCACCGGCGCAGCCACACGGGCGAGCGGCCCTACAAATGCGATCTGTGCAGCTACGCCTGCGCCCAGAGCTCCAAGCTCACGCGTCACATGAAGACCCACGGCCAGTTTGGGAAGGAGGTGTACCGCTGTGACATCTGCCACATGCCCTTCAGTGTGTACAGCACCTTGGAGAAACACATGAAGAAATGGCACGGGGAACACTTGATGGCCAGTGAGGTCAAAGTGGAGGAGGCGGAGAGGAGCTAGGCTAGGCTAATTGCTAAAGGCTAAAGGCTAGGTTACGATGACACCACAGACTTGCTCTGAACGAACATTTACCGGACTTCAACGTTGGACTTGGTTGGATAATTTTTCTCTTAAATATTTTGGGACAACTTGATGTATGTAACTGTTTTTGTTTTGTTTCTGTCACAGAAACGGCCACCTGAGAAATATAAACAAAGAGAAACGTGGGATGGGGTGTTGTCCTGGAAATGCATTGTTTCCGGACAACTATCGATCTGTGTGAGGATTTTATTATTCAACAATCCATGGAGCCTTTCTACTGTGCAATAATTTCTGTATTTATTGGAGTTTTGTAAAGATGTTTGGCATGTGCAGGTTCCTCTTTGTGGGGTTTCATATGGAATTAGTTAGCTAGTTAGTAAAAAAAAGTTACAAAATCGTTTTCTAAAAACCCATAACTGGAAACTTGATTAGAAATATAAGTTGTTAGTTTCCTGTAAGGAAACTAAATTAAATAATTAACATGAAGAGGTCGACTTCATAAATGATAGTATGATAATACCAGTTATTTCGTAATATCGTATAACTTCAGCAGCGGACTACAATCCATCTCCTCGTCTTTGACATAAAGCACTGAATGTCAATATGACAATAAAATATTAATTATAATTTTGGGATTTAAAAAATCCCAAATTATCTTGTTTTAGAAACCTGAATAGAGTACATGAAATTTTATACAAACAACTGATTTTTATTTTATATCTGCTTGTGTTGTATAATGTCAAAATGCAATTATTATTATGAAGCCATCCAGTCCCTACTTTCCCAATATTAGCAGGGGACTTAAATAGTGGTTGCACATGTTGTCTTACATTCCATAGATACAGGATGAAATTGCCATGGGGTTCTTTAAGAAATATAAGTTCAATATGGCTGGAGAAAGTAAATGTGGAAAGGAGATATTAGTCTTATAAAACTTCATTTAGTGTGTCTGGTTATCTTGGGAAAGAATAAACCTTTTTTTATTTGTCAAACGTTATGTAAATATTTTAATTTCTTTAAACTACCATTATTAAGATAACAGAAACAAAATCTACACCAGCTCCAGTACATTTAGTATAGCCACTAACTAAAAGCAATCAAAGGAATAGTGGCTGCAGTTATCAGAGTAGGCTGCTGAATAATATATGTGCATTGTTTTTCAACAATTTGCCAGATTTTACAATACAGATCCTCCCAATATAATTTTCTTCTTATGACCATACTGTTTACATTTGAACAACCTAGCAGCCATGGTCATTACTCCCTTTAGACTGTTGAGAATATTATCTAGAATTGTCTAGGATATTTTTGGACAGCAGTATTCTGTTCTGTTTGAACTGGGTGATTCCTTCTTATCCTAACGATTCAGTATAGGTTCGGACAGCTTGAGATTCCACACAGAAGTGTTTGAAAATAAACAAATGAATGAGACCAGTGCATTGCTGGGAAATGTGACCAGCGGTCGCTGTAGAATACAAAAAAATGAAACGTCCTTGTTCTAACCTTTTTCTAACCTTGTATTGTTGAGCATAGGATTCTGTAGAACATTCTCAAAATGGAATTCATATCAATGCCTGTATTCTCTGCCCTAAGCCTCAATCTGTCTGACTGCTTTCACAGTTCACCAACTCAACATTAATGTCTTATTAGAGCAGCTTAAAAAGAAACGGTGGGGGCTTAACAAAGTGATAGGGGCGTTTAACGCCCAATAACAGATTTTTGAAGACACTGTACGTGGTATTCGTGACTTTTAGGGTTTTACAATTTGTCGTTTTCTGCTGCAAGGAATGAGGATTGTTCATCCCAAGATAAATAAAAAAAAAAGATATTTAAGTTACATTGAGTTATGGTAATAATGTCCTCCACAGCTGTTCGACTGCTGGCCACACGACCTTGAAATCTGATTAGATCATTCTTAAGGTAAAAAATGAAAGATTGAAATAAAGAAAAAAAAGAGAGAAAAATGTTAAAAGGGGGGCAGTGTAAGAGGAATGAAAGAAAAAGATAGGAGACAGAGATATTAGAAGAGAGATAAATATATGGACGGAAACAGAGTTAGAAAGAGAGAAAGCCCAGAGCAAGGATCAAAGCCATTTAAATTAAATTGAAAGCATATAAAAAGTATGTTTTTATCCATATAACCACTGTTTAAATTAAACTCCCGGAGCACCAGTCTGAGAACAACGACCAATATTAAAGAAGACTGAGGCCACATATTCCCTTGATAAAACTGCAGTCAGTAGAAAAATCCCAAAGATATCTCCTCTGCGAGTTACCTGCTCTAGATGTACCGCGTGTTTAGCCAGTTAGATATGGGTGTGCCTAGAATAGGAATCTTCCTATTTGTCATCGTCTTGTAGGATGAAATTAGATTCCTACACAGAAACACTCGGGGGTTGTTGGTCCCCTATTTCAAATCTGCATAAGGAAATGTAATAGCATATCGCAAAGTACGTGATCGATTTAAACGATGGCGAGGAGGATCCATTTGGGAATAAAACACATTTTAATAACCACGTACTGCGAGTAGCTAAATGTTTAGGACATTCCTAGGTACCGATTCTACAATTTCCACTGTAGAACAACATTGATATGTGGCAATCAAACACAGGAGCTGTTTTATGATATGACATAACCTTCAAAAAGCACTTATATAAAGTGACTTAGTCGCGCAAGCCTCCATTTTACATTTAGGTGGCCCTTGAAAATGAACCCTGTAGTCCTGGCATGGCTACCTCCACGCTTGCCGCGTCTCCACTGGTGCTTCACCGGTGCTTCTGATCCGGTGGTGACCGATATTATCTAGAGACAACCCGGCAGACACAGCAGCGCGAGTCAATTCGCACGAGGACGTTCAGTCTAAAATAATGTTTACATCTTTGAAGTACATTGATTATGATGAAAACCTCTGTGTGTGTTTTGAAACGACCAAGTATTATTTTCTGAGATTATAATGGTGGAGGGACTTTATAGTAAATTCTTATGAACTGCTGGGAATATTTTTTTTGCTCGCTGTATGACAGTACGCAGTGTTTTTGTCATATTGAGACATGATCCAGCATTTCTGTTGGAGACAACCTTCGGTTACAACCTACTTTTGTGTCCCAATTCAATTGTGGGTCAATTGAGAGGTATTGCGGTCACTGTATCTGTTTTCAAATGTTTTCGGGTAAACCTATCTTGGATGAAAGGAACAACAAAAAATAAAAAAGAGGTATATTACGTAGGATAATAGAGGAATTTTGGGATGGGATTATGCAATGAATTCTGGGAGAAAATGCTTTTTATAAAATACATTTTAGGAGGCATTCATCATGAACAACATAGATTTTTACACATGGTTGGTTGAAGTTATTGTGATGGCACTTAAAATTGTAATTTTAACACATTTCACATTTTCAACATTCACAACTTTAATTTTTCACAGCATTTGCTCTTTGTACAAAAATCTTTTTCCTTCTTTTTATTTTTTGAGCGAGTGCATTGTTGTTTCAGAACAGCAGTACACACGGGCTGTTTTGAACATATATGTATTTTTGTAATGTGTTGAAAAATCAATACAAGAAACGTAAAAAAATTAAATAAATGTTTGCCCTATATATATCAGGTATTCCTATTATTATTACATATGTATCGTTTTTTATTTATATCTTTTAAAAGTAGTATTATTATTACTAAATACTATAGTACTTCTGTTTTTACTACCTATCTAGGTACATCTAATGTATCATACATTTTATTACAACTGCCTGTCTAGGCATAAACACAGCCGTGGCAATCCCCTGATGAGATTGTGCAAATTTTTGGGCTCTTAATATGCAGGTACTCACGCTACCGATTGCCTTTGTGAGTCACACTGAGGAAACGGGAGCATCTGCATGCCGAAGAAAGTGCAATGCCTTATTAATATATGTTCAGCCCCCAACCTCCCTCCACCAATCAGCACCCCTGGTCCACACTACGTCCGGTGACCTGTGGATGTGTCTGAAGTTTTATTATCATTACTAAATATTGAAAATACTAAAATTACTACACAGTGACGCTGACATTACTACCCAGTTACAACACAGTGATGCTGACAACAGGTAACGTTGTCCCAGGCCCAGGCCTTGGGGGGCCCATTTGGTTGACTAAAATATAATTATTTATTAATCAGTCAATCTTGGTATTTAGTGCTACCTAGGTAAAACATGAAACAATACAAGTTTATGACCTGTTTTATGAACAGTAACATCATTGCTATTTATACATTTTTCTGCCCGTGGTTTGGGTCCTAAAACGTTACATTTTGTCCCGGGCCCTGGGATTCCTGTCAGCGTCCCTGTGACTACCTATGTAGGTACAGTACCAGTCCAACGTTTGGACACTTACCCATTCACTTGAATCATTGTATGCTGGATGGAATGTACTCTCTGGCCTTTTAAGCTCCCAAGCTGCAGCAAGGAGTCGCTAGCAGCGATGAAGCAAGGCCACCATATTTGATAAGTAACCCACCAAATCCAGACGGTGTAAAACATTCCGCGGGACCACCAGCCTAATCCCCGGGCAGGGGAATGAATATTCTAACAGGGGCGATTTGATTGTTCATATGTTTGGTCAGAACTCAACCATGGCTACGCATAATGCCATAAGATATTAGCCCATATACTTAGCAGATGAAGTCCAGTGACTCCAGTGACCAAGTCAAGGGTGTCATCTTGACTCACGTCAAACATTTTGGGGACTGTTGGCAGAGAAAACAGGTCCACAGGATGTCAACATTAGTGAGCGTTGGTGCACCATCCCCAACAATGGTGAACACGGGACTGTCAGAAGAAGATATCGCTGGCTAACTGCCACTGCTCAGGCCTCATTTGAGTGAAATGTTGAGAAGTAAGATGTTCTAATACTCTTTCATGATGACTATGGTTCACAACAGGCATAGCGGGCACACTGACCAAGTCCACCGTAGTTTGGCAGTGAATGACTCTGCTGAAAGGACCAATGCCCTGTACCCATCAAAGTGTGGTCAGTTGTTCCCAATAGCCTATATAATATCATTCATATCTGCTTTGGTATGGTGGAAATCCTAAAACATGACTCCGTTAAGAGGAATGTGGTTACCGTAAGTTGCTCTGACTAAGAGTATCTACTAAATTATTGAAATTAATCAAGTGTTTCCCATTTTGGCTTGTTAGCAGTTGATAATGTGGCATGGACAGAGAGCTGACGTGATTTTGAATTATATATAACATCAGTATGGTTTGGGGTCGTGTATCTAACTCGCATTTTTTTTTTGCTGTTGTCAGTAGTCATTCACTGATTTGGAAATTAGGGAGTTAGGGATTTGGAAATTAGGAAGTTAGGAATCGACCTCAACATTACGTGTCTCCGCATCTCTTTACAAAGGTGAATGTAATGTAAAAGAAAATATATATATATACCCCCGCACCTTATCTACAGATTATCTTTAAGTGTTAGAAATAAATAGTCTTTGTCTCACCGCAGAGCTTAGCTCCCGCCGTGATTTGACATATGGCGCCCCGCTGTGAGGATCTATATAAACGACTACTGAAGATTAGATCTGTTTTAACTTAGCCATGTGGCAAATACAGAGCCCAGCAAACACGTATTAAGATGTATGACCATAAAAAGCCATCTAACAAAAATAAGGCAGCATTAGAAAGAGATAATTTGCTAATAAAACCCGTAGATTATCTCTCCCATATCTATAACGCCTGAGAGAAAGCCTTGTTGCTAAAAGTGTGGACTTTTGTTCAATCAGTACAATGCGTATCTCTGTCCAAAGATAAAGTGGAAACGATTAAATTATTTTCTGGCAACAATTTATACTTTCGCAACATTAGCTAACTCTTTAAGAGTTCAAATATTGTTACCTTGAACACACACACACACATACACACACACACACACACACACACACACACAGTTTGTTTTCCTTTCCTGTTAAAGAGCTGAGACACAGCCCTGAGCCAGAAATCCATGTTCCCCATTCCGTAACCCTAACCCTTACCACAATCTTAACCTAGCATTTATCTCATTAATCTCACTAATACTGCTTAAACTTAAACTATGCCTAACTCTAATTGTAAACCTGGTCATTTCTAAACCTGAAAGTAAGCCCAGCACTATGCCTGACTGTATGTTTTTCTGTACACCTAAACCCTAAACTCTGAGAAATTTCCATATTGGGAAGATGCCAGAAAATCTTATAGGGAATGATTTATCAGGTTTTATTATGATTGTGGGGTCTTCAGGTCCCTACCTGCACACATAGACATGGATCTCACACACACATACACACACACACACCCACTCACACACATCCATGTAGTGGCAAGGCTCTAAGCAGCAACCCCCCACCCCCCCCCCCGATCTCCAGTCATCTTATTGCATTTCCAACAACCTCAATTGCCTTGTGATTAACGCACAGCGAAAGAATGCGGCAGCTTAGAGAAACAGGAGGAGAGGAAGGCTGCCCGGCCCGGCCCGGTGAAACAGGGCTGACAGTGGGATGGCGTGGTGAATGCCGCCAACGGTCTGTAATTAAAACCAGTCTGCACTTGATGAAAGCTGAACACACTGGCAGGCCAAAGGCTTCACAGCTAGTTTGTTTTTATGACATGATTACAGTCCAAATCAAATGGGAAGATTTAATATTTCACCAATGACTAGCCGATTGATGTGTCCAATGTCAACAGCGACCTGGACTGACCCCGAGGCAGAGAGGAGGAGGGGGGGTTGTGGGATGGGGGTTTTAGTGCCAGTAAGCCACCCTACCGGGGTATTTTACCTGCCTGTGTTTAGTGTCCTCTAGGGAGGTCTCGCTGAACACAGTGGCATTACACCAAAGAGAGAGGGAATGCGGGCTGAGGGAGATGAAGAGAGATTAGAGAGAGGGGGAACGTTTGTGATAGTAGAGCATGAGAGAAACAAGGAGATGGCGAATGAAGGGAGGGGGGGAATGAAGGGAGGGGGAGAATAAGAAAGTGACTTATCTTTTTCAGATGGGAAAAAGAGAGGGAGAGTTAAAAAGAGGGTGCAAGGTTGAGTAGAGACCAAGAGAAAAGGATAAAGAGAGGGGAGAGAGAGGAGAGAGAGGAGAAAAGGAAAAGAGCGAGAGGGGGTAAGAGAGACTTAGCTAGAGGTAGAAAGAGCAAATATGCAGACAGGTTTTCATAGGAAGATTAAGAAGTGCTTCGCTTCACTGTTCCTCTACAGAAAGATGTGTCTGAGACAGTGTCTTCACGACCCATACAGTCTAGGGAGAAACGGGATCAATGCAATACTGACAAACAAGTGTTATACTGGAGTACACTACAAACTCTCTTCACGCTCTGAAAGTTAGGTGTCATATCAACACAATTCAGTCTTCCGTACACTACTTCTCAATTGGGATGGACATGCTTATGAGATACCGTGCATGTGCAGGGGGGAAGCAGACTGGGGCTTCTACCAGTTGAATAATGGCCTATGGTTATTGTTTGGATAGTCAGATTTGCGTGAAGAAAGGACAACCAGTTTATTTAATTTCAGGCCGGGTTATTATTTATGTGTGAAATGTATTACTTTTAATGCCAATCAATGTGTGCGTTCTAGGATTAAAACAGAAGCAACTTTTTTTCCCTCATTTCGAATATACTGCCAGTTTTTCACTGAGCCGTCAAATATGACCACAGTTTCGGTCCCTCTCTGGGTCAGAAAGTCCAAAGGGGGAAAGAATCCTCAGTTCCAGAAGACCACAGCTGTTGAGTGACCGCACTTGAACCACAGCATTATCTTCTCTTGACAAACCTTTAAAACAGCTCTTTTTCTTTCCTTTTTTTTCTTTGTCCTTCCATTTCCATTTCAGTCATTTAGCAGATGCTCTCACATAGAGTCACTTACAGGAGCAATAATTTGCTCAAGAGCAAAACAACACTTTTTTAGCTGTGTGATTCGAACCAGCAACCAGTCAATTGCAGAGTGGTCTCATCACTTGAGAATCTATATCACTCTTCCTGCCATCTCTCTCCCTCCCTTCCTCTTTCTTTACCCCTGTGTCCTTCTCTCTCCCTCCATTTCTCCACTTTATTATCCCTTTGTGCCATCTCTCTCTCATTCCCCCTCCACTACTTTCTACATCCATCCATCTACTGGTTCCCAGAGTGTCTCAGCTGGTGTGGATTTGCTCTGGTCACTGTCTCCACCTCCCTAGGGGGCGCAACACAGCACAATTTTCCCTTCCTTTCATTAGACCCTGGTCAGAGTTAGGGCCAGTAGATTAGTGACTGGATATAGACAGCGGGTCCCCTGGGGGCCAGTTCATTTGGACGCTGTGATCCACTGGAGACCTGGTTCTCTGTGGCGGCTCTGTGTGGTTGAGACATGGACCACAGCTTCCGCTACCAGCCTGTTCAGTAGAGGACGCGGTTTAACCATGATTTCAACCTCGCTGTGACTGCCTGCCCCCATCTCGCCGTGACCAGACTGCCTCCCTGCTTGTTCGATTAAAGGGAGAGACAATGAAGGCCCCTCCTACCGCTGTCACCTTTTGTCCCGTGGCATCGCATACTTGCACATAAAGGCAGGCCTTGGTGAGAGACGGGGGGCCTTACATTACAATGGCTGGAGAGGGACGTGTGATGGCACGTCTTGTTTGTGACCTCTTACATTGGCTGGTCTCTCATGGCGGATAACCGCGGTAGCCAATCAGAGTGACTCAGTGGGGGACGTATCCGTGTGGCTGATTTGTGAGTTGGTAAAACCTGCAGGTCAAACCAATTACCACGACAAGGAAACATGGGAATAGGCTGTTGTTTGTGAGACATTGGGCAATTTCTTTAAAAAAATCATGCCTATTTCTACAATAGATCTTCCTACATGTTTTATTTTAAAGCCTTGACCCTGACCTCAATCACACTGTAACACTGAAGTATAATCCCATCCTTTAATTAGGACCAGTTTTAATTATTCCACTTTTTTGGCGGGGGCACTCACATTTTGTGGCTATGGAATCTGGCTTTGTGCTTATAGAATTTAGTGAAGTGAAGTCCACTGTGCTACTGTCCAACGCCTTGCAGTGATGACAGGTCTGAGGATAAAATGGCAGACAGATGTTCCAGTCACTGTGGAGAATCTAGAACTACAATTTATTTTCAGTGGACAAACTGGTAAACGTACATATGAACAGCAGTAGTAATCTGGAGTGCTTGTGATTTGTGGTTGAACTTAAATCAGTGTTTTCTGGTGGGAAAGGAATATTGAAAAAAACAATCCAGAAGTTGACGTTGGTTTTGTGTGGAAAAAGTTGGTATCGAACAAGACAGGACAGCTGCTTCCCATCCTGCTTTTCTTTCTGACGTCCTCGCTCTCCCTCCTCTCTCCCCTACCTCCCTCTCAGAACCATTTACGACCCTCCCTTTCTCTTTCTCCCCCCCACCCTTTCTCTCTAGATTTTTACATCCTCTATCTTCTTCCCTCCAGTTCGCTTTCCATCTACCTCTATCCCATTTAACATTCTTCCTCCATTTCTCCTCTCTCTCCATCTCTCCCTCTCTTGGTATTATTGTATCCATTCCCCTGGGGGTCCAGACGAGGACCGGCTTGAATACTATCAGCCTGATATCAACACTCGCCCGGGGGAGTTTCACGTTGATGTGCCACCACTAATTTATAGAGAGCATAAGACTCTGGAAAACTGAAGTGCAAGTTAATGCCCATAGTTGATAGATGCTTAGACTGTGATAATAGAATTCTGTGGCAGAGAGAGGATGTGTTCATTTAGCCGTGGTTAGACTGATATCCATTCCACTTTCCATGTCAAACAGTGGACGCTGAGAGACATTGTTTTATTGATTAATCACGGTTTCTTGATATGTGAAGATTTACTTTTTGTCGGTTTCCTTAACCTGAAATACACCTAAACCGAGTTATGATTGACTGAAGCCAGTAGCGGAAATCTAATCAAGTCTCTCTCTCACTCTCCCTCTCTGTCTCTTTCTTCATGTCTCTCTCTCACTCTCCCTCTCTGTCTCTTTCTTCATGTCTCTCTCTCACTCTCCCTCTCTGTCTCTTTCTTCATGTCTCTCTCCCTCTCTCGCTGACTCTCGCTGTCTCTCTCTCTTCCCGTCTCTTTTGTTGCAGTAGCTAATATCTGTGTTGTGTCTCTTTAGTTAGTACCTTCTAACTCCCTCCTTAAAAATGTGTATCCGTGCGGAACACGACCCAGGTAACACCTGCATGTCATAAGGCTTGAAACATGGTATGCAGTCCATTATATTAGAAGAGAAAGGTCTCTGTTGTTCATGCGTAAGACAAGGGGAGAACGACAGTGGTAGAGCACTGCCTCAGTTTTGTCTTCTCTAAAAGCAGGGGATGGGGGGTGGGATGTCTGGAGGGGTACTCTTTTATATCTGAAGTACAGAGGGAAGAAAGAGTGGGGATCTGAAGCATTAGAAAGTCTGCATTTTGGCTTTTGTCCCTTTCATTAAGTATTTTCTGACCTGTGTTTTGACAGGTGTTTATGGAGTGGAACCTGTTTTGACTATGGGTCGTCTTTGGTGTTCAACTCCACTGTGTCTTATTCACTTTTAGGTCCTTTTAGAAGCAGACTAAAAAGCAGGTGTAAAAGAGCAAATACAAAAAAGAAATATAATGTTTTAAATAGAGAGCAAGTGATAGACAATAGACGAAGCGATTTAATGTTTACACAAACACACAAAATAACTGCTACGATGTTAAATTGCTGATTGGGCTTTTCTTCTGCCTCTGCCTTACAAAAGAGCCATTACAATGCCAGAGACCAACTCATAAAAATGATCAACAGCGCATTCTAATTAAAGATCAATGCAAAGTATTTTCATTGTGATTTGTGAGGTAAATTAGGGAACCCAATATTCATTTATGCTATCAAGCAATGTCACCATGGTAGATGTCATATCGATAACCATGGCTTGGCCACAGCTCTGACCACATCACTGTCAACTCAAAGCAATCGGCACTCTGGGGTTTTGTTTAAAGTAAAATGCCCTTCCTAACACTGCCACTTAAAACCGAATGACAAACACACGACCCAAGGACGAATGTTTATATGATTTTAAAAAAAACTCTACGGTTAATTTATGCTGGTCAATAGTTCCATAATTTATATAGTTGGTAGTGAGTGTGCAGTCTTGGTCAACAAGCATCTTACTAATGTACACTGTAACTCCAGAACGCAGGGGGGTTGAGTGGAAGAGCTGCTGGGGGCACGCCCGTTGCTCCCTTCCCTTTGCTGTGTTCCACGTCCCAAACAACAAAACTGGCATTTTCCAAGATCGTCAGGATCTCTCTGAGTGCTACGAGTGCATACACCACGGTGGGAGCATGCCTGGCTACAACCCAGGCCACAGAAACATATCTTTATGCAGCATGGTGATATAGTGGGTGTATGATGTGGATAGTGGGGGAATCAGGACAATAGGCTCCCTCACCCGATGTGGCTGTCCATCCAGTATTTTACAAGAATCAGGTGTGCTAGATCAGGATTGGAGAGAACCCACAGGACAGCATATAAACCGGAAGAGGTTTGGCCAGTCGTTCTGACCACCCTGCACACAATTTAAGGGGAAGCGGGCAACAAGACCTGAATTAAAATAGTCTCTGAATTTACATCAAAAGGGCTGCGTTCAGTTACAGAACTTACCTGATCATGGCTCAATTTTAACGTTCCAAAATGTTCCTTGAGTTGAACGTGCCCCTGTCCATTGTAATCTAATTAGGCTGTGATTGGTTAAAGGTGCTCCTCCCAACATATAAATACAAACCAGCAGGGCTTTACCTCATTTTGACTGTTGCTGCTCCTCAGTTAGTGCCATGGCTACAAAGTGGCTTTCAGGGTAATACATTGTCCAACTGAATGGTCTTTTCTGTGCCTGCTGGCTTTTAATGTTGTTTAATTGGTTTCCTCTGGTTTTTGCAGTGTCATTTTTCTGGTTTTGCTGAGCTTGGGTGTTCATTGCTATCATTATCGTATGGGTAAGCGCTCCATTTGTATTTGGTTTGCTGTGTCACCACACTGCAATCCTAGTACTCCATTGTTGACACAACTTTTACAAGCATGTGATCCCTCATTACAGTATTAACTACATTAAGCTAAATAATTGAGAACTTCGTATAAAATGTTTAAATGTATTTGAAATGTAGTCTTTGAAATTGTCCTGGGGTAGGACTCCACTCACTGCTGACTTGGCTGGGCAGTGCATGCAAACCACAAAAGCAGGATTTGCAAACCACATGCATCGCTGTTGAGACCAATGCTGGCCTTGGTGGTTGAATGACTTCAAGATCTCTTTAAATGTCTGACACTTCACTTCTAACTCCCCCCCCTTGTATGTTCAGCCTTCAAACATCCTCACTACCGTATTGATCAGGATCAATATTGGAGTCCCCCTCCTTTGCCAGATGAGGAAGATGGTGACTCTGAAGAAGGGGCTGTAGAACTGCAGCCTGCCCAAGCAGGTCAGTTGTGATCCTAAATGGTGTTTGCCTACTTTTACTGAGTATTCTGGACTGTGTACGATTTGACCAATGTTGCTGTGACTGGGGATGGTGGCTTGCTGCCGAACAGTAGTGGAATATCAAATGATTGGTGTGGAAGTAGAAGATGCCTCCTGATGTGTTGCTGCTAGTCTTCCCCTAGACAACAGGGCTTTGTGTACATCTCCATTCAAGGGTCCTCCTTACTAAAACCAAGAAGTTGACTGGCTGGAATCTCAGCCTAGGATGTCTGACCAGACAGCTCAGCTGTTTCCCACTGACTTTTGTCCTCTCCCCTACCAGGCTCTGTACTCCGACCTTTCTACCCAAGACCTTTCAAGCAGCCTACTGACAACAGTCCTGATTCCTCCCCAGAGGAAGTTGCCGAACTGACACCAGTCTTCTCTACAGCCATTCAGAAGACCGGCAGCTCGCGTGACCCACGGCCTCAGGCAGTGAAATTCATTCCCGGCCAGTTGTTTGACATCAGAATCCATCCAGTGTTACGAACGAACTTCCAGGCGGGCGACATCGTCAACATCAAGAGTGTCTATGAGCACGGCAACAGTCTGAGCGAGTCAGAAGAGCAACGCTTTCCGGTGAAACACGACGAGGGTGGGGTCACGGGCAATATCCCCGTCCCAGTTAAAGTAGGCCCGCCCAAGAGACCGACGTTTGCGGAGCCCAGCCATGCAGATTTGGAAGACAGATATGGTGAGCTGTTCATCACAAAGAGGTTCCCCGCTGGCATCATAACACACTTCAGAACTGGCTATGAGCATGGGAAGGACGAGTGGCGAGAGACCCACTTCGTCAGGTACAATCCTAAACCTCTCCAGTACAAGCCGCTGTTCCATGGCATCCGGAGAGCTGCGACACAGACTGGTCCAGTTTGAGACTGGCCTGTGGCCTTGTTTCTGAAGTGGCTTTTTAAAACTCAAGCTCCAGTGTCTGAGGTTTGTCTTTAGCAGTAACCTGGATCATGTCAGATATGGTGGTCTAATAAACGTTTTGATTTAAATCCTTGTCTGGGTTGGTTATCAATTCACTTTGGTCATTAATGGAAGCTTTAACAGGCCATGATACTAATGTTTAAAATGGGCCGTCTGGAGTGCAGTCTCGACGCTTGCTGTATTTAAATCCTGTGACTGAGACGTAACGGTCCCGAGCCGAGATCATGCCCACCGTTATTCGGTTTGTCTTCCTGCACTTGAGTCATTTCCCTGACTTCCTAATCAGCCGCCCTTTCTGTTGCTCAACAGCGCTCCTTTCAACATGAACAGCCCTCATCAGTGCCAACATGCACAACCAGCTGCAGGCTCTCAATTCTCCTATTAGAGGGCTTGTCTTCAGATGTCTATCTGCAAGTTTAAAACGCAAAGTTGGAAACGTTCACATTTAAAATATATTGGTTTTAATTGGTCCTTAACGATTATCGAACGTAATCCCAGATGTGTGCACATGGAAGTCAGCTTGCAAGGCATCTGCTGTAATTTCATGGTGGTTCATCCCTCTTGGTAAATTAAACCAAGCTCTGTTTCTGAGTGAAATTATTCCACGTGAACAAATGCGCTTTAAAGTGAAACGCCTCAAAGGCGCCCGTTGCCAGAGGTAGCCCCTGCTGGTGACATGCTCACCTGCAAAACACCCCCTGACACACAAAGCCGACCGCTGCTGCTGAAATTAGCATGGCGCTCTGCGATGCATTAGTGAACATCACTTGGCAGTCTGTTCATAGGACATTAATTGGATTTTAATACCGCCTCTGATCTTGTTTTCTAATTAACGACGGTGGCTGGCAACCAAGCAGAGCCATGCACCCAGCAACACCTTTGATCCTGGCCATATGGAACGGCTCCAAGCTCTGTGCCAGGGATGTAAAAATACCCCCTTACCCACAGTGCTATGTATAGTGAACTGAAGACGGGGGAGTGCTTGAATGTGAGCAGGGTTAAGGAGCGATCCCCCCCAATCCCTGATCTGGCTTCAGGAAAATGTCAGTAGCTTCAAATCTATTGATATAGACCACCTCCGGGCCTCCCCTGTGACCTGTTTAAAAGTAACCTAGTACAGAGGGAATGGGGATTCATTTAGCAATGTGTTTTGACGGACAGCCAAAAGGTGTTCTTTCTCTTTCCATAGTACTTTCATGAGGAGCAAGGCCTGATTCATCTGTATCAACCAACATGTCGCTGCCTAGCTTGTTGTGTAGAAGTGAATGTCATTGAAGCAGCTAGCTCTGATTGCTAGGGAATCGTCCCTGACAGAGGACCGCAAAGGCCTTTGCTTTTTCACACGTGGTTTTGGCTGGCTGATCCTAATGGTTTCTTTTCCCTTTCCCAGCCATGCGGCCATTCACAACAATGGCCACCGCTGTGTCTCTGTGGATTGCATTTGAAGGATCAACAACAATGGCCGCTGCATTGGAGCATGTTTCAGTAGTGTTCACGACTGTGATTGCCTCTGAAGGATCTCCTGTTCATTCAGTGTGCTTGTCCTTCAGATGACAATTGTTCTAAATTTTGTGTATCTGCTAGGAGTTATGTTTTTTGGGCTGAGTACTTTTTGAGCAGGCAGTGGAGGTCAGTTGAAGGTGACTGACTATGCTACCTATAATGGCAGGACACTTGGACGGAAATTGTATATTTGAACAAAGATCTAAAAACACAAAACCGAAACATTGTGTTTGCTAGCTTAAGTCACATAAAAGGGGACCACCTTACTTGCTAGTTTGCACAAATTACTTTGCAACCTAGTTACTGAGTATACTAAGCTAGATCTCAGCAACCCACATATGCAGCTGCTTCATGGAAATAAATCCATTGTGGTTTTCTCATGCCAGTACCATCTACTGTAGCCAGGTAGCTGGTTTGTTGGAAGTATTGTTTTTTGTACATTTTTGTGTGTGCACCTAACTACCGTAGCCTGTGGCTGCCTAAACTCAGGAAGCCGGAAGAAGGTGGATTTCACCAGTCACTGCAACAGTTCTTTGTTATTGCTGTTCGCTGTTCTTATCCATCCATAAATAAATATTAAGCACGTTCTATTGTGGGACATGTGGTCTAATATAATGATTAAGAGGGACCCTCTGACTTTAATATTTTATTTTATATTTCATAATATTATTACCCTGCTGTTAATTAATGTATACATTTTCTACACCGATTTGCACATTCACATTCACCGCAGACAGATTCAAGTTCCGATGACGATGTGATACTCAGACAATTTGGGGTCAGTTTGGAGGTCTTTGGTGTGCAGGCATTTCTTGCCGCGTTTGGCACTAGAACTCGAATTTGAGACCAACGACATGCCGTTGTTGGTCACTGCAGATGAGCTGTAAAGTATTACGTGCATATAAAGTATTGTCAAGGATGTGTACAAGTGTTGAATTATAGTAATCAGTTAAAAACTGCGATTGACTCGGGATAAAATAAGTGCAGGGACTGCGGAATCGCACATTAGACAATGTCGGTCAGAAAAGGAACCGGGACGCGGTTTGCCTAAAATTAGAAGGTAAGCACTGGTAAAGAATGTTTGAGAAATGACTACAGATTCCACCAAAATATATACCTAATTAGATTGTAGCTAGTTTGGTAATGGCCCAAGTCAAACACTGGTAGAGAATGATTGAGTAATACCTGTACAGGTTTCCCCGGAATATCTAACTAATTAGCTATACTGGGAAACCTAGCGTCGAACCTGGAATGCAAGATGCGTGGTAGTGTACTGCGTGTTTTTAAATGTACTGATAATTAGTAAAAAATACTGCCTCGTTCAGAAATAGACCGCCAGATTGAGACGCATGACAGGCAGTAATGTGCCTTTTTTTGTCTTTCCAGAGCACGGTAAAGTGAATAAGAACCGATGCTCTTAAGCGTAATTGGAAATCGGTGTTATTCAAGTGTGTAACACTTTAGTCGAGACTTCGTTGACCGATGTAGGTGAGCGTTGTATAAGACGAGCCAGTGGGTAAGTTAATCCACTCTCTGTATCTAGACAACAGTACACAACTTTTGCCATGTGACCATATTCAGGAAAAACCCGTCATTACCATCTGGCATTGATGAAGTAAGGCACATGGTATAACTGGTATGTTTTTTTTAACCCCCAAACTATTTGGGGATTGTCAAAGTAATAGTTTATGGTATGTGTAAGTTTATGTGGCGTACGTGTTTCTGTTATTGCAAAATGTAATGTCGTCAATGTCACAAGACATTAGCTCAGTCACTTCTAACAAACAGGATTAAAGGATGGGTTGCTCTGGCTGCTTTTTTCATCTGGTGAAAAATATATATTAACAAATGATGTCAAAAATTAAATAGTTCTGGTGAAATTGACATGCCCAGTGATACTGAGGAAAAGTTATGTGTAGTCCATGAACGTGTGCCGAATGCTTTCTATCCCAAAAAACCTTTAAAACACTCTTGCCCTATATGGTTGAGGTCTTTGGGAAGGCGTAACATTCTAGCCAAAATGAATTTACAAGAGAAACTTAAAAGAATGTTTACTTTTTCTTGTGTTTATAAAAAAAACTTTTCACAGTAACAGAACTTTCCCTCTGACCTAGGATCAGGTCAGCTTGTCCCTACCATGGGGCAAGGTGAGCGTCAGGTAAAACATTTTTGCCATCATATTTTCAAGGCCCTTTGTCGGCAGACACCAAAACACACTATGCAGTCAGTGACTAATTGACTGGTAGATCAACTATATTTGCACCGTTTTGTTCACCACAGCCCACCTGGTCCCACCTGTATTTGATGACCCGCTGGTCAATGAAGTTGCCCCAACATGTCTCGACCTCCACCTGACGTGGCCAGAAGAGGACTGACAAGCTTCCCGGACACCGGCGCGCACCTAGGTGAGGTTCCGGCTTCATTTGTGGTTTCCTTAGCCACTGCGCTTCAACATGTCATTGCTTGTTCTCTGGGGTTCTAGGCTTGGTATTTGTATGAGCGGATATATGCAGGTATCCCTCTCCCCCCGCAGTGAATAGAGATAGGAACCACACACACACACACACACACACCCTTCAGAAACGCTCTTCAGTTTGTCAAAGGCATAAGCAGTTCAACCAGTTTGTCTGAAAATGTCAAACAAACTTAAATGCACAAACCAGCAGTTGGCCCCGGGGCACCGCGTCCTCACTGAGGTCCCAGTTAGGCCTGCAGGATGTACTGTACTTCAGCACACTGTTGTTGCTATTCCAATCAATGCAGTCTAAACATTCACACGATAGTCATTTCGCGTATACAGAGCAGGCTTTAATGTCGTGCCACACGGTCGTGTCTCAACGCGGTTTGAAAACATTCCTGGAATCTACAGACCTCCTGCTTAGGCGTTGCTGGATTTTCTGTGTCCCTTCTTCCAAACAGAATTTCGGAGCAAAAATATGGGAATTTCGAAACTCCGATTGACGCAGTTGTCATACTGACATACGGTAGGACTCATCCACCGAACAACGAGGCATTGCCAAACCGTCTTGGGAATGGGTTTGGCCCTAATAATTAAACATCCTAGAACACTGTTAAAGGTCATAGAGGTTCTAGAACACCAGATTGCATGTTCTCATAGTTCCCTAGTTTAAGATGGGACAGATTTGTTTCCCCAGTAGATAATGCACAGTTTACAAAGTGGCATGTACCCACCCTATATCCCAAATTACATCTTATTCCCTACTTGGTGCACTACGTTTGACCAGAGCCATAGGACTCCTGCTCAAAAGTGGTGTTATTTAGGATACTCCTTCTGTCTGGTGGGGTACAATGGTGTGACATGAGTGGATTATAGGGTTAGCCTTGAACAAAACCAGCAGTAGATTTTCAGTCAACAAGACAGAAGTAGCAGCTTCGAACTGAGTTGGCACTTTTCCAACTAAGACAAACTTGTGAATCATCATGATAACCTGACTGTGAAATTATCATTTTGGGATACCAAGATGAAAAGGGATTTCCGTGTTTCAGCTTGGCCTTGATCGCTCGGAGAGTGCAAAAACACCCACGCTGCCTAGTTCAGTCGAAAATGGTGCGTGCGCACAAGCGCGTTTGACATATTTTACTCTGCAGGTCCAATATTAAGCTTTTGTTATTGTGTTCCAAAAAATGAAGGCATGTACACTGGCGCACACGCACAGACGGACGCCCTCACAGTGTGTACCACACGCACAGACGGACGCCCTCACAGTGTGTACCACACGCACAGACGGACGCCCTCACAGTGTGTACCACACGCACAGACGGACGCACTCACAGTCTGTACCACTGTCCACACAGTGACCACATCTTGAGTCTCAGCCTGGTAGTCTGGCACCAAACTCCAGAG
>JACXGJ010010144.1:0-22562 GCA_016801105.1 Esox niger | reverse complement strand
CTCATGTATTCAATTCATACCTATCCTATAACATCTCATGTATTCAATTCATACCTATCCTATAACATCTCATGTATTCAATTCATACCTATCCTATAACATCTCATGTATTCAATTCATACCTATCCTATAACATCTCATGTATTCAATTCATACCTATCCTATAACATCTCATGTATTCAATTCATACCTATCCTATCAACTCTCATGTATTCAATTCATACCTATCCTATCACATCTCATGTATTCAGCACACTTTCCAATAGCTTGGTTATAACCTCTCTGCAGCATGAGTTCATGAGTTTAAAAGCCTGATCACTTGAGCGTATCGGTACAAAGAAACGGTTAAATTACACGTATCTGAGGGTTGGAAATGAGTCTCAGTCCGGATGATCTGAAGTGTGATTGAATGTTGCCGTGGAAATGTTTTGGCTGCCCTGTACATTTGGAAAGGATGAATCAGTGCTGTAAGACAATGGTGCTGAGTGAGGTCGGGATGGGTAGTGGATCCAAAGGTATAGGAGGCATCTATGAATTAGAACCCATCTGGACCAGAATCAAGCCAGAACTAGGGGGGGCCAACGCATCTGCTCAGTCCTGTCAGACATCCCACGGCTGGGGTGACAGGCTTTCATGTGCCCACACATGTAGGCAACAAATTCAGTACACACTGACATGCACACGCACACAAAAACCTCAGGAATCTTCATCCTTGTGGACAAGGACACAATTATTACCCCATCAAAATACGCATTTTCTTGACCACCATAAATCTAACGTTAAATCATAACTCTTTAATCCACCATAGTAATCCTCTAACCCTGACTGTAACTTTTTTAAACCCCTAAACCAAAAGTGGCCTTTTTTATGCTTGGGGACCAGCTAAAAGTCCTTACAGGGTCATATTTTACTTGTTTCACCATTCTTGTTAGGAATTGTCATTCCCCATCTTTGAAGTGAGACGTTAATACACACAGCTCTGATTGATGCTCAGGCAAAAGGTCAACCAAAGTACTGGAGGACGCAGTCTGTTTTCCGTGGACATGGAGACACAATCTACCGCTCAACAGCAGAACCTGAAGAGGGGAGACAGAATGCCCGGTGAGAACAGGAAGGAAGAACAGCGCCCACAGGTGGGGGGAAACGGAACAGCAGATGAAGGCAAGCACGGTGAGGACTGGTGACTGTGAACAAGTGGTCGCGTTGTCAGTTGGCTGCCGATTGTAGTTCTGTTTTTGGTCCTGGTGCTGAGATGTGTCTTAGTCTCATGTTCTTAACGTGCGTAGAAATGGTCATTTCAGTGGCCAGCGGGGGTTGAGTTGGGGTTTTCAAACCTCTCCTCAGGGACTCCCCAGCTTTCCCATATATGAAAAAAAATCCACTCCCGACACCCTCGCTTCAGACCGTCAGATAATCGCCAAGACATCGATCAGTGAATCAGCTAGTTCAGTTCTGAAACAGAGATGAGAAACATCTAGAACTGCTTGCTAGTCTGGTTGTGGTCCTAACTGGGTAGTGTCCCCTGCAGTGGCGTCTGATTGCAAGCAGATGGCTGGGGAGGCGTCGGACAGACGGAGCGTGTGGAATCCCAGCGTTTATTATTCTCTGGGGAATGAGTCCTTCCATATCGCCGGTCATGAAATCTGCATCCGAGAGTCTATGGAGTCGTACGGCGCTCTCGTTTGGCCTGGGGTGAGACCTTCGCTGGCACTGGGTCATGTTGCCCGACGCTTTCGTCACAATTAATTCGTATCGATTGCTCCATCGTCCATTGAGTTGATGGTGATGATATTATGCTAACGATATAATGGTTACACAAAAAAGAATGCTAATGCTAACGTTATAATGGTGATGATGATGATGAAAAATAATGATAATGAAATTATGGTGATGTTAAAAATTATGACCGTCTAAATGGCAGTGATGGTGATATGGTCTGTGTGCGTGTGCGCGTGTGCGCGTGTGCGCGTGTGTGTGTGTAGGCGGTGGCTCTGAGTCGGTTCCTGGAGAATAACTGTCACCAGGTGAATCTGCTGGATAAGGCCGTGCTGGAGATTGGAGCAGGGACGGGCTTACTGTCCATAGTGGCCAGTCTGCTAGGTGAGTCTGCACAACTGAACCCATGTCAGTCTGAATAACTGCCCCATTCAGTGGGTCAGTCTATCAGTCGGAGACACTGTACGACAGACTAATACATTTTACTGATTGACCTTTCCCCCTATATTCCTGTTTTCCAGGTGCCTGGGTCACAGCCACTGACCTGCCTGAAATCCTACCGAACCTGACCTTTAACCTCTCTCGGAACTCAAGGAGACGCTGCCGTTACGCACCCCAGGTGGCCGCCCTCACCTGGGGACAAAACCTGGAAAGAGATTTCCCCTGCACCTCCTGTCGCTACGACTACGTGCTGGCCGCCGATGTGGTGTATCACCATGACTACACGGACGAGCTGCTGGCTACCATGTGCCATTTCTGCAGACCAGGAAGTGGCACCACACTGCTCTGGGCCAATAAGATAAGGTTCCAGTCAGACCTGAGGTTCACAGAGAGATTTCAGAGTTGTTTTAAAACCACTCTGCTGGCAGAGCTGGACGAGGGGGAAGTGAGGGTCTACAAGGCAACACCACGGGAGTAACACCGCGGGGGTCACACCGCGGGGGTCACACCGCGGGGGTCACACCACGGGGGTAAAGGTAACAACTGGGGTAAGGGTAAACAGAAGACAGTGTTTTGACATCCCGGTTATACATTATAATAACAACCTGTCTTTCCAAAACGCAGAAAATCTAAATGACTCAAAACCGAGTGTGACTTTCTTTTTATTTACATATATCATTGTTCTTTTTATATACATGTATCATTGTTCTTTTCATTTACATATATCATTGTTAGTTTTCTTCATTTATTTGATCCTTTGAGAAAAATTGTGGCTAATAAATTTACTTTGAATTATTGTTTTTTCTCAACACTTTTCTCAACATTCTTGTAACTCCGCTTAATATTTTTTCACATTTAAATATGCCCAGTGTCTTCCAAAGACATTATAGTAATGAAAGTTTAAAAATATATATTTTTATGTAAAGGACTGCATGTTGACAAATGTATAGACTAAATGTGTCCTTCACAGTTCCAGAGGTTTTCATCAACAACAGCAACAACATGCTTGTAGTTTGTCTTGGCTTCAACAGAGATTTTTTTAAAGGTGTTTGTGTATCATCTGAAATCAACCAGTGATAGTCCCACCTCTATTTACAAAAACAGTCAACAAACCATTTGACTGAATATGGAAATCGACTAGTTCAAAAAGATGGTAAACTCAAATGCTGATATAAAGGCTTTCTTCAACTCTGGCTTTTGTTGGGGTTAGGTAAGGTATGTTTCTTAGCACATTTAATCCCTTTTATTCAGTCTCTTTTGGTAGTCTCATTACCACGGTCACCTTTCATTACCACGAACACCTAAATGTTCAAACACAGACACTCAGCTGAACAGAGGTCCAACAGTCATCTAGCAATCTCATTCTCCACAGCAGAACAAACTTAACGACCAATCAGCAGTCAGTGTCACTCAAATTCCATCTCCATGGCAATGTTTAACTGGAGGACCCGATTGGCTGTTATGGACTGTCCGAGTGTCTGTTTGGGTCTAGGTGTCATTGTCAGAATAGTGACATTTGTCCACAGGTTTTTGACAGTTCTCCCCCTCTGTGTTCTATTCTATGACCTGAGGTGTTTGTTAAAGATTCAGTTGGTCACCTCTAATGACGTCATCAGACAGCGGAATGTTCCACACCTCCAGACAGAACTTCCTCTCAGAGGGCTGCGGACTGTGTTGGTTCCCTATTCCCTGTGCTCCGTCTCCACAGAGAACGTCATGACAAGCAGCATGTAGATGACCTGGGCTGCTCCAAGATGGACTCCCTGCGGAGGTCACTGGGCACGGTGCCAGTGGGCCCCCAAACATTGAGCTCATCGTACACCCCTGTGTCAATCATCTCCTCCTGCCAGGGGATGGGGATGTTCCCAGAGGAGAACTCGTCAAAGAACGACCTGTCCAGGTTGTCCAGCCCCACGCCCTTCACCGAGGAGAAAACACCCACGTCGTCCAGGTCCTTGGCGTAGACCACCTTGGAGTCAGGGACAAATGGAGGGGAGAGGATGCCTGCAGAAGGAAGGGAAGGCTGGGTGTTGGAGAGACTCACGCTTGGGCCACAGTAGACAGTGGCTCCTTGTGCTTCTCCTGTCAGACCTGTGGTTTTCTGTGGCAACTGTAAGACGACCGAGCTACGGACTCAAGCAACTAGAGACAGTCTAACCCAAGCACACAGACAGGATGGTACAAGAACCAACCCTTTGGCATCCTACCTGCATTAAGCCTCCTCCAGTTGATGGCACCGAAGAAGGGATGGACCCTGATCTCATCGCAGGTTCCATTCCTGAAGCCCAATCTCAGGTTCACCTGTTTCTCTAGCAGGGCAGAACAGATGGACTTGGCGTTCTCGCTGAATTGATCTGGGTAGGCCACAGTCCCAGCCATGATACGTTCCTTCAGCTCCTCCTTCTCAACCTGACCGGAGGGAGGACGACAGGTTAGGAGGAACATCGTACCATAACTAGGCCCACTGAAGCCTTGAAACACCAACGGTTCTACTCAACCAAAACCAGAGACCTTGGACACGAGGCAACAAAGGACTACACACCACTTATCAATATGAACGCTTGACATGATGAAGCAGGTTACCTTCTCCCCACGTTCCCTGAACGGGTTCCTGGCAGCCATGAACTCAAAGAGTGTGACCCCAAGGGTGAAATAGTCCACTGAGGTGTCGTACATCTCCCCCTTCAACAGCTCCGGGGCCATGAACCCTGGTAGCAGAGGTTAAAGGTCACTCACAGGAATATGCATTTCAGTGGACTCTAAACCCACTGAGAGATAGTGATGTTGGCCAGATGAACCCACGGGGAGAGGCTGACCTGGTGTTCCAGCATAGCCTTTGATCTTGTCCTCGTTCTCCTTCAGCTCCACAGCCAAACCCAGGTCGGAGATACGCACATTACCTGAGGACACAACGTGAAGAGAGCGAGACATCGCACAAATGTGCACGCCGGCACAAACTCCGTGTTGCACACTGAGTGGGTACCTTCGTTATCCAGAAGCACGTTCTCAGGTTTGAGGTCTCTATAGATGATTCTCTGCTGATGCAGGTGTTCCATTCCTTGGATGATCTGAGCAGCATAAAAACAGGCCCTGGGCTCCTCAAACCCTGGGTTGTTCTCATCCACCAGGTAGATGTGGTACCTGGGGCAATATTGGAAAACAAACAGACATTCTACAAATACACTGTAGGGAACAACAAACAGAATAGTTTATGCGGTGTGCGAGTGTGTGTGTACTTCAGATCTCCTCCATTCATAATGGTCATGACCAGACAGAGCTCATCCTTGGTCTGGAAAGCATAAGCCAGGGACACGATGAAACGACTATGAACCCTGGCAAGGATCCTTTTTTCCACCATCGCCCCCTAGAGTAGAGGAGGAAGGACATGACAAAAGTCACAAAACCACACTGCTGCCCCTCTTGTTTGATATCTACGACGAGAAAGGATGTCAGTGTCGCATCAATTTAATATGTCCTCCCTTCTAGACAGTACCCACTGAGTACTTTTAACAAACATCCACACTTTATCCATCCTTAAATGTCATTACTGAAATTACATGCACAGATAGGTTTAAATTACAAAGTGTAACCTTTCACCAATTCAATCACCTTATTTCAGTTATTATGATGGAGGTACAGTAATGTATCTCCAATCCGGATTCTGAACTAGTTATCAAGGACATTAATTAAATATCCCCAGCAGTCCCATTGATGGCAGCTTTTCCCTAAAGCTCTACGTAATTTTTACACCACTGTGCTGTGTTTAATACCGATGGCTAAGGCAAACAGACAGGCACACTATAATCTTCACAATGGGTACTGGGAAACGCGAATTAGAGGACAGGCACTGCAGAACAGGCACTGCAGCGTATATCAAAGCTAATGCAAACCAATTCCATCAGCGTAACCATTTGCCCTTGAGATGAAAAGGCTTGATTTCCAATAGTCTCAGGTGCTATGCAGTATGACACCAGAATAATACCCATTTATGACATCACAATGCAATCTGGATTACACGCAGCGCGGTACAGGGGGGAGCTCTCTCAAAGTTTTTTAAATATATTCAAGACACATTTAATAAAAGTTGGGGGGAGTAAAATAGGATATCTGTGGCTCAAATTTCTCACTGACAAAGAAATATGAATGGGTAAGAAATTATTTGTCCAGAGTCTGGCACTTGGCATATTCCATTATTTGCAATTTCTTCATGGTTTTTAGCATTGAGAACCCTGCCGACCGGTGTTCCGTTTCACTATAAGCAAAAATCATCCAGCTTCCCATTAAAAAGTATTTTTAACTATTACATCTTATAAGAACAAAGGCTGATGTATTCAAATGAATACATTTGGGATATCGTTTAATCTGCAATTACAGAAAACGTCACATCAGCGGTGACGCCAGTTCGGGTGAGCCAAACCAGACACACCTAGAACACATCCTCCCTCCCATCCATCTTTCACCTGGTAGCCGTTCCTCTTCTTCAGCCTCTTTTTGTTGAGCTTCTTGCAGGCGTACAGTTTCCCAGTGGCCTTCATTTGACAGGCCGACACCTCTCCGAAGCCTCCCTTTCCCAGCACACGGAGGTTCAGGAACCAGTCTTGGTCCATGGGCTGCATCTCCAGCCACTTCCACTGGAGGAACCTCTTCAGGTACATGCTTTCCAAGAAGAGGGCGTAAGGAGCCTCCTGGAGGTATCCCAGCACTGAGGCCAGTACCTGGACAAAGAGGCCATCTCCGGCCACCTTCTGGGACTCCTTCACCTGGTTCACGGTCTCCAGGGTCAGGAAAGAGCAGTAGAGTTTGGCCGAGGGCTCCAGGTAACGCTGGATGATCCGGGACACCTTCTGGGCCCGGTCCGAGTCCTCAGCCAAGTCAAACTCCTCAATGTCCCGCCACAGATGGCATGGGCCATGGTATTCGGGCGTCGCCTCCAGGAACTCACGGAACAGGCGTTTGCCAATAGGCTGCTGCACGCAGACCCACTGAAAGGAGAGGTCCAGGGTCTCCCGGAGGCCCTCACACACCGTGATGTGGGGCAGTTTGAGGCGGCTGTGATACTTCTTGTCACGCAAGACTGCAGAGTTGGAGCCATCAATGCTGCCCCGGGCACTGAGGTAGGTCGAGTTGGCAACCACCGTAGTCAGGTTGCCCAAATCCATGGCAACCGAGGAAGACGGTTGCTGACGACGACAAGGGCACTCAGAGGGAGAGCATGGCAGCACAGAAAACCAGAAGTACGGACAGGGTGACAGCCAAGTGAGAAGTTCAAGTGTGACAGTAAAAGGTGAAGGAGTCTGAGGGGAAAAGGGATGGCAGAGGAATGGGAATATGTGAGACTAGAGAGGAGGGAGGTGTGGGAAGACAACTAGATCCTCCTCCTGACCCAAGCCCCAGTGTCCTCATGGCTTTCCCTGACTCAACACCTTTCAGACACTAATGCCTTTATCCACTAACTCCCTATTAGCAAGGCTGTGATCCCTTTAAACGGAGGCCTCAACTACAGGACACGATGCAAAGGGTCCCGTGGGGGGTACATGCGCCAAACGGAAAAGCACACGTAACGTGGAGGCGTGGTAATACGAGAGGCTTCATGAGCATACGCAGCTCTCAGCAAGTTCAACAGTCCCAGTCTGTACCCGGTTTCACTTACGCCTGGACCTTGATAGATGCACAGACTACAGAAATGCGGTCTACAAACTTTACATAGGAAAGAAAATATAGAAAAATGACAGTTAAAGAAACCCAGAGTCAATGGAGACAGCTTGTTAAAACATTCTCTACATTTAATTCACAAACGTACCTTAGATAACAAAGGTTTTTTTTCTGTTGGGAGAGTCAATACATGTGTTATCCAGTTTTACAAAGGAGATCTTGGAAATAAGTTGATAGACCTACATAACCCACAAATGTATTACATCAATAATGTCCAGGTCTTCATTTTACTGCTATCCTGCAAAGGACACTATAAACTATCATTCTAATAGGATCTGGTTAAGTCCCTCACAAAGCTTAACATTTTTCTAAAAAGGCTGTAAAGGATCAGTATTTTCATCGCTGGTGCCAGTGTTCGGTAAACACACGGGGAGACAGAGCGGTTTGTGGAGTCAACAGAAACACTCTACAAATAGACAAAAATAAAGTAAAACACAGAGAAGAACAGCAGCTGCCTGAAGGACAACAGGAAGCTGGCACACCAGAGGAGATAAACATCTCCACTTGAAATCAATGCCACCCCCCAAAAAGGGGGGGATAGGGGTATAACCATTTTTAATCTCAAATATGTCTACATTTTCAAAAGGGAAGCCCCATTCTTAGGGCTTTGTGGCAACTGGATCAGCCATTTTGGATCCAGTGAGAGTCTAGGAGCCGGCGTTCTGTAGGGCAGTTGCACTGGCAGCCATCTTGAAACAGTGGTTCACCAACTGTGTCGCAATCAAAACATAATAATAGAAATAACAATTTCACACGCCAGGAAAACTATACATTCTCCAACAGTAGTGGGTTGTCTTGAATATCTTTTATTACTTTATTTTTTGCTTTATTCTTGAGTAGATGGCTTGCCAAGAATTGGGAGATAACACAGAAAGGCTGCGGCCCAGTGACAAAGTTGTAGACTACACCTCCCAGAGTGCCTTTCTGTATCATCTGATTCAGAAGCCCCCCCTCGGAGAAGAGCGCTGCCCACCCTGCACACCCAAACATTCTTCAACACCCTGAGAGAGACAGTCAGATAGACAGAGAGCGACGGACTGTGCTTGCTGGAAAGGTGACAGGCTAGAGCAGGCAGGAGTTTAATCTTCATCATCATTCTCATCGTAGTCGTCCTCTTCGTCATCATCCCCCATGTACGACACGGGGGTCTCCACCCGGGAGCCGCTGTAGTGAGAGTCGTTAGAACTGGAGGCGAGGGTGCCATCGGCAACCGAGTCACTGCACAGACGGAGGAAGGAGGGAACAGAGTCAATACACAGACGGAGGAATGGGGGAACAAAGTCACTGCACAGACGGAGGATCGGGGGAACAGAGTCACTGCACAGACGGAGGATCGGGGGAACAGAGTCACTGCACAGACGGAGGAATGGGGGAACAGAGTCACTGCACAGACGGAGGAATGGGGGAACAGAGTCACTGCACAGACGGAGGAATGGGGGAACAGAGTCACTGCACAGACGGAGGAATGGGGGAACAGAGTCACTGCACAGATGGAGGATTAGGGGAACAGAGTCACTGCACATAGATAGTGCGTTACTGGAGACTAAACATCAACACCAGTCCTCAACGGCCTGAAACATGTTTTCCTTGACCTAGTAGTTAAAGATGCAATGTAGAACCTTAAGGGGATATTTTGCATGTTGGTCCTCATTGTACACCTATAGTGGTGAAGCATCAAAGTTGTTTTGGTCTGAAGTTCCATTTGACATCAATCCGGATCTCTAGTAGCATTCTAGCGCCATTTACTGCAGTCACCAGAAACAGCAAAAAAAATGCTTGAAAGCGTGCCCAAAACCACCTAGAGAACCAGGGGTTTCTAAAGGCATGCCAATGCAAAAGCCCAAGAAGGAACACTTATGTCAATCACCATTTAAATGATAATAATAAATGCGTAACCCTGAAACTCGTCATTTCCTGCTATGGCCTCGTCACTGATATTATTTTAAAATCTGACAATTCGCTCGTCCGGCAAAGCCACATGCAGCTCAAACACCCCTGAGCCTGGTTCAAGGAAAGACAGTATCGATGCCAATTTCAGGCGCTACAGGGTTCATTTTGTATGTCGCCAGGCACCCTGGGAAGACAAACAAAACCTGACGCATCGGCAGACCGACGCATCTCAGCCGATCGACCCGGCAGCCAGGAGAACAACGCCGAGAACACCACGTCTGAACTAGCTAGTCGGTTTTATTAAAATGCGCTACTCAGGATGATCAAAGTAAATCTCTGAAACTTTAGTCTGGACGATGCTTCAACACTAAAAGGGAAAAACAGGGTCACAACACGCAAAGAAAACTAAGTGTCCCTTAAAGCACCAACGTCAGGGACGCTAATAGGATTTTTCTCCAGGTCGTAAGATATTAAAGATAGTATAGGACTGGAGGACATGAGGACATGTTACCCGCTGGCTGAAAGATAATCTGAAAAGTGCTTGATTAGAATGCAGATTGAGGGCCGGGGCGCGTTGAGGGCTGGAGCTGATCAGTCCTGCCATAGTGTGACATGCTGAAGCCATCGGAGGCTAAAGGAGAGGGACTCGCCTGCTCTGGCCGTGATAGCGCCCCCCGTTGGTGGATGACCCTCCAGTGATGTAGACATTACTGATAGGTCCCTGGGCCATCTCTACCAGGAAAAACAGACAAACAAACCTTGTAATGAACCACACAACCTGTTTCTCATAGCAGACATTTCCACCATTATCCACATTACACAATTTCAGCCCTAATTCACCGTTCCTAAAAGGGACCTTGTGTAGCGCAACGCATTGTCGCCGAGATCGTCGGGGTGTGAAGTTAAAGCGCAGCCCCCATGACCTCTGACCCCACCATGACCTCTGACCTGTGACATAGGGCTCCAGAGCTTTGGGCACAAGGCCGCGTGCCACCTTCAGGTCCTCCGGGGAACACTTGCCCCCCTCCAACCCGTAGGCCATGCCCATGCGCTTCAGCACCTCGATGTCGTCGTGGATCTCGAACATGCTGTCAAAGTTGAACAGGTACTCAAACCTGTAGAGAGGTAGTGCAACCACAGATGATGAATTAACGTGGAACGTAGCTGGTGCGTTGCCGACAAGGAGGAAAATTAAAATGGCTTTACAGGAACAAGGTCGCCGGTCAGTTTCAATTGGCGCAATGCAACATGCACACGGCGGCTCACTTGTCGTTGGAGATGCTGCAGTCGATGACCGTCTTCTTGCTGGTGTTGACGATGATGAAGGGCAGGTGGATGAGAGAGTTGGGCGCCGGAGATCGGTTGGTCTGCTGCTCCGTCTGCCTGTTGCGCTGCACAAGGTTCTTAAAGGCTATTTGCTGCAAGAGACGGGGAAGACCGTGAAACAGTGCCAAGACAACCTGCACTTCGTAATTTCACGGTTCGCTTCGGCACCGACTGTGTCGTTGCCCTTTGATCACCTGTAATATGAGCTCCTGGAGTTGTGACTGCTTCTGCTTGATTCTCTCCAGACGTCGCTCCCGCTCTATCTACAGAGAAGACAGGATGTGGCAGAAGGCAGTGAGGGGAAAGGATGTTTCCTTGAAAGTTATCCTTCTCCACACATATTTGTGAACTTCCATATCTGAGCTAAATTTCCACCTTATTGTTACAGGTAAACCAACTCAATAAATCACAGAAAAACTAAATGAAACTTTGAAGTCTTGTAATACGGTAAAGCACGGAGGTGGAGGCATTATGGTTTGGGGCTGCTTTGCGGACTCAGGGCCTGGCCAACTTGCCATCGTTGAGTAAACCACAACTCTTGAGGAAAATGTAAGTCCACCTGTCAAAAAGCTGAGGAGTCATTGGATCTTGCAACAGGACGATAAACTATAAACACACAACAGAACAACTCAATCATATTAAAATGCTACAGAGGGACTCGAAGTGTGCAGGGCAAGAAAACCCTCAAACACAACATCTCACTACCAATCAATTTAACAGACTGATAGACCATTACAAGAAACGGCTACATAAAATAGCACTTGATGATTTTTTTGTGTGATTTGTTCAACTGGGTCACAAAGCCTCCCAAAAAGCTTTTACGGTGGTGTTCTTTTTCACATGACTGTACACAGACTCACCTCTAGGTTGTGGCACTCCTGGGCGGAGTTGGTGGGCAGGCCGATCCACTTGATCTCCTTCTTCTCCTTAGAGATGATGTTCATGGCCATGAGTACGTTGAGCGCATCATAGACACGCCGACGGATGTTCTTCTGATCATACACATGCTAACAGAGAAACGTGTGTTAATCGGACAGTCCGTGTGCACGTGAACGGCAGATTCAGAGTGTCTTATTGTACTGAACATGTTGGTTGTTTTTGCCATATTAATATCACAATGAGGTTTGCCTCAGAGAGCGGTTCCACGTTGTGTGGCAACCACCCGGAAACGAGAGCTTATGTTGCACAATGGTTCCCCCTGGCCAGCGTTCCTCAGTACGCTGTTGCGGCTTTCCTTTTATTGGTCTCACATGCCGACTACTCTCAGACCCCCTTCATGGTTCACAAAGCAAACCAGTGTCCGGGATGGCAGAACGTGCATAGCACACGCATGTCTCTGGACACGGCGTCGTGCACAGAGGGACTCACCGAGTCGTTGGGGGAGATGTGATTGTCTGCGGCGCTGAACTCTGCCACAAGTTCATCTGCCACCTCGTTGTAGGTTGTGACACCCTTCTTCTGCACCTTCTCACAGACCTTCATGGAGAAATGTCTCAGGCCTTTGCCATTCTTCTCTCCTTTCTTACCACGCTTCCTGTTGGAGGAAGACGTTGATTTATAATGCCCAGTGCTGTCAGAAATATGATTCGTTTTTAATTTTCAACACCGGAGTTAAAATAACAGACTTTTCCCAGATAATAATAACCCCATTTGCATGACAGATATTAGAAAGAAAAAATTCTGGAGGAATAAAACATTGCGATGCCAAATTACTGGATTGCAACAAACGTAATCTAATGGGAGGGGCCGTGACATCATGCTACCACATCCTTTAAGTCACGTTTCCCAACATTCACTGGATCAGATGAGCATTAAGGACTGGAGCGCAAGAATAAAATAAAAATAGCTCTAATAAATATTTAGATTCTTTCATTAAATAAGCACTGCGATTTATTAGACAGTGATGGTTTAAAACTTTTTTTCATTAGAAACACTGTATAAATGGTTTTAAAAAAGCTACACACCCAACTAGTTTATCACTGGACAAAGAGATGGTAGAGCCAGGATGTTGAGCAAGTATTTAGGGATGGGAGGAAGTAACCTCATCCTGCAGCGCTTACAGGCAGCACAAATAAGACTGGCACAACAACAATTTGAAGTTGGCTGGAATGGGAGGGACCATAACGTTCTATGGGAGTGAGATACAAAGTGAAGAATTACGTCTCCAAATACAGAGGTATTCCTGACGTTCGGTCACATTGTTATTACATTCTTGGAATATCTCAGTGGATTTGGCAGGATCATGTGATCGCCATTAAAAACAGTCCTGTCCTCACACGCTCGTTGGCTTCCCTCTACGAAGGCTTGTAAGACTTAACTTATTTATCTGGCAGGTGAAATGTTACTCCCCGACATCAGTGATAATGTTCACATTTACTGCAGTCCAATGGGGAGTGACTCACCCGGTTGACCATGGCGACGCGTCGGCGGACTGGCCCTGTGTGAGGAACTGGGAGCTGGGTGTGTGAGGGCTGTTCACCAGAATGGCACTGGAAACACTGGCCCTCTGGGGCGTGCCGAGCACCTTCAGGGACAGGACGGGAATTCCAGTTTAAGAGTGAAATTGGCAGTATCAATCATCCGCAATAAGGAATTTGCTTTGCGGGAAAATATAGGAGCCAAGATGACCCCTGAGAAGTTCAAGTTCAAAAGGGTTATTTGTCATTTGCAAAAACAAGTTATTAATACCAACAGATCCACCTATACTAAAGGGTTCCGATTATTTTGAAAGTCACCTGTACACCGTAATCTGCGCTGACTCGTTGTCAACCGTTCGACAAAGAGATCGGCATCTATGGTCTACATGACCAGGGGGACAGATGTAAAGAGCAGTACACCTCTGGCTCATTAGGCCGCGAAGTGTTACAGGCAAAAACAACTTCCTGCACCCAGAAGGCCGAGAGGCAGGTCAGGTCTGCCGGCCGCCCGTCATCACGTGGCACCTAAGCTGATTTTTCCTCACGTATGTACTTCAGATATGTAACGGGATGATTCAGGTAATCCTGCTGACTGCACAGAGTGATCGGCTCAGGCTCACTCCCGGTCACCTCAAAATGACCACAGACAAGGCTCAGAAACCACAGAGCCGGCACCTGTCCAGACACACGGGTTGCAGGTGTGGAGCGTTCTGTGCACATCCGGCTGTCCAAGTGGTGAACAGGTATCAGAGCAAAGTGCCCCTTCAACATCCATATGGGCAACCGACCTGCTCTCTAGAACACGGCCTCAATAAAAACACTAAATCCAGTCTGTGGTCGGCATTTCTGTCACCCCAGGCACGTGGTTCAGACAGACCAGTCCCACTCACCATGTGTGGAGCGATGTTGACATTTGAGGGTCCCAGGGTTTTGGGTAGCAGTTGCTTGGTAACAGGGATGGACGCAGGATGGACCGCCACCATAGACACGACACCTGAGAGGAGCACAGCGTTACCGTTTGGGGGCCGGGATCAAAATGTGGTCACATGGAACCACTGTCCACAAAAGGTCTGCCTCTCCATCTACTCTCTAATCACAGGGGGGTATTCACATGGTCCTTCCACTGAGCTGTCTTAAACATGTCTTAAAACAGCCCTGGACAAAGACCAGCTGCTCAAACGACTGAAAATGTAATGCAAATACATGCTAGAAAGCGTTTTACTTCTAGTGGACCCGCTTAGGGAGGTGCCCCTTTGTTTTCTTCAAAGCAGAGAGGGACCTAGTGGAATTAGCCCGGCGAATTATTTATTTGATTAGGAAGGATCACAGCTCTGACCATAATGTGTCACCCACCTTTACTGGGACTGAGATTCTGGTCGATGAAAAGCTGCAGTTCATTCGTTTCCATCAGACCAACCTGTGGGCAGACACCATTAATAAAATATACACAAGTTCTATCAACAGCATGTGAAGGAACCGGATTTTAACCCATTTTAGATGAACTCCAAAGAGTCAATGAATTAATGTAACAAACATTTAATATATAGAGTATTAGAATTACAGTACAAGTATCAAAGAAAAGTTCTCCAGTCATTCAAGATGTTCACAAGAGCCAAGATGCATGCAGATGTGAGGAAACTGCAACAGAACTATCCCAAATCCCACTTAGGTTTATTTCCCAACACTGAAATGATGGGGGTTGGTTAGCTAACATGAACATACCAAGACTAGTCCTCCAGAATAGACCTCTAATTGGTTAGGAATACATTTCAATCTGTTCCTGGGGCCATTCCATCAGGGAGCAGTGTTATGTAAATAATGAACTACTTAATAAGTAAATAAACAAAGAACTGACATTTTTCGGTTCCTTCACAAGATCATTTTGAATCTCTCAAAACTCCTGTGAGGTCCGTGGAACAGGCTAGCAAGAAAGAACGAAAGAAAAGCATGGGGTAGTCTCTGATCGGACTCACATCTTTGGCCATGATCCTGTCGGCCCAGGGAAGTAGGGCTCTGATGAAAGGGTACCTCCTCAGATAAGTCGCCAATGAGATCCCTGGAACAGAGGATGTCCTTAATATGACAGGCAAGCATGCAATGCTTAAAGCTCAACATTTTAAGCTGTCTTCAATGTCAAAGAGCACACGGCTGAACATTGGATTTGAGATCCCAGTCCTGTTCGTGACATGGCTCTGAACTCACTGCTTAAAGCCTGTCCCACCTTTGTCAGCAAAATCAATGAGTAGTTTTCAAATCAAACAATAATCGCCATTCCTTTAACAAGGCAGCATGGCACTCTGCCTAGAAATGTGCATGTTTCTACCAAAAACATTTTTTCTGTTAATTGGCCGAATCCTCCTGATCACTCATGACCAAATGGGTCCTCATACAGGGATCAGCCAATGGAGCAGGAAGTCCCACCCAGACAACTAAAACAGCAGACCTTCAAGATGGCAATTCCCATGATATGTCCAAGTCATATACTCTAACCATCGCTATGGTGGTAAGTTCACACGGCAGAACTATTGCGTACATTATTATTCTCGATTTTTTTTAAACAAAGGCTGCGTTATCTATCAAGAACAACAGTCTGTTTGCAACCAACCTATTGCACAAAAGCGTTGCATGTACCACTAACTGGCTAACAAAAACATTGCTAGCCGACGAATTTCTCTTCCGAGGGCAACCTGCCTGCAAACTTCAGAGTATAGATATAATCAGCTAAGACGAGTACCAGAGGTACTCCTCCTGATGTGACATGATAACTTTTGCCATGCAAACTGTTAAGGCCTAGTTAGGTGAAGACCACGTCCTAGACCTGAGATTCCCCACGAAGTTGTCATGGCAGAGCAAACGTCGCTAGCTAGCTAGCAAAGCCATAATAGTGCACAATTCTCGGATGGGCTGATCATTTGGTATATTTCGGAATCCGTTTTTAACACACACACACCAATAGTTAGCCAGCTGATGCTCGTTTTACGTTAGCTCGCTAACTACCTACCATCAGTAATATTACAGGCTAGCTAGTTTAGAGGCACGTTGGGACGAGACTGTACCGAGTGCGAACTGACGGTTGGATATACGAAAACACAATCAAATTGATTTTTCATGCATTATAACAATACAATGATTACTGCATTTACAAGCAACAATCAATATGCAATTAAAAGATTGAACATGAAGTACACTAACCAGTGCACGCTTTTTCTTGTGCTTCTTCGGCGTCTGTCTTTGGTTGGCATCGAGGACAGAGGAAGAGGAGGTCTAAATCCCTATCCTCAAACAGGAAACAAAACTAGACGTCAAATTATTATGATTGTAAAATTACTATGTATTTATGATTCTGAGCAATTCAGTCTTCCACGCCTGAGAAATTGGCCTTTATTTAGTGAATCGATACTGTACCTTAACAAATTACAACTAGCGTAAGACAGCTCGCTGGTCAATCTCAAAATGGATGCTTTTCAAACCTAACTATGAATGAAATTAATTAAGCTTGGTTGCATCTATTAAATACAAAGTTTAATGTAACTAATACAAGAGTTAGAATTAGTTTTGCAATATTAAGCCGTCGAAGACAAAAAACAATACTAGGTTACACTAGCAAACAAATGTGCATACTGATGCAAACCAATTGCAAAACTGCAGCCATCATCCTAATGTTCAGATAACTACACAGACATGTTTGCAAATATTGAAACAAACGTGAAAAAAAAGTCAATTGTGTATATACCTGAAGTTCAAGAAAGCGAGTAATATTTTGACGATCAGCTGTTAAGCTTCGTACAGCTAGCTAACATGTCTTGCAGCTAGCTTGTTAAATTAGCCAACGGGACCGATAGCTATCAGAAACAACGGGAAGTAGCTACATAGAATGCTAGCAAGCCGACGCTGTGAATGTACTGGGTAGCGGTAGCACCGTGTTACCCAAACTGCTAACATAACCATCTACCTGTGAAGATATAAGCGGGTAGACTATCGTTTAGATCAATAACCATATAGACATGTTCTCCATTAGAATGTCAAATGTACAAAATCCCGCTTTCCATTGATAAATACAAAAGTCTATTGACTCGGCTAGCCGTTAGCTTAATACTCCTTGTACAACAGTTTACCTTCTTCAAAACCAATCTTGGCGGTGTCAAACATCTGAGGTCTCTGATTGGATAAGTTTAATATGACGCAAACATTCGACGCTACTAAAGCCACACCCTTAGAGCTTTCTGATTGCTTTGTGCGTTACACCTCATATCCCGCGGTCTCCCATTGGTCTTAGCTTTTCAGGGATCCAGGAAACTTTTGTCGATTTCATGTTAAATAGTGGTTTTAATGTGTAAACATTTTGAACAGATAATACCAGTAAGAAAATATTTGAATAACGCACGTTATCATTTTATTAACCTATCCAGTTGTCATTGAATGTGGACACTGTAGTTGCTGTTCGTAATGAATCGTTCACGACCGAACAACTCTTCGTTGAACGTTGGAAACCATTGTTGAAAAGAGCCGTTTTGGCTCCATGATTTCCTTATGTTCAGCTCCAACAACAGTTAGGAAAATACTCACTAAAGATTGCATGTGCGCACTGCAGAAATAGTAGATAGCAAAGAGAACACATATGTGTGAGTATATTTTTCCCAGAGGGCAACGTCAGATAAAAAAAATTCTGATTATAAGCAATTAAGACAGAGCCTAAAATACTTAATTGTTCTGGTATATCTTTAACCATTTGAAACTGTCTCGGGAGACAAAATAGACGGCTCAGATGAATTGAGCCACAAGAGCCGACTCACCGAATAGACTCGGAATGCCTATCACCAGTTGCTGAACTGACACGGCTGTCCGTATCCTAATCCCATATATCCCAAACTTTTACAAGGTATGGGTTTTAGGGAAAAGCTTTAGCAGGACGAACATTGATTAAGTTCCGGTCCTAGAACTTGTGTAGTCAAATGTAAACTGTACTGTATTTAATAGTGCTAGTTACAGGTTCAGATAAATATTTTAAAGATGCTGTTAGGAGTCTGATTCTGAGTGCCCATATCAGATGATAGTTATCTGTGTAACTTTGTTCTTGATTACTTGCGCTGTAAGACACGTTGATTAGTCTCTTGATTTAATTTAGTACAAATGTTGTGTTGTACAATGTCGTGGATAGTTGTGAAAGTGAGGTCTCATGTTTAAATTAAATGCAATCGTTTCTGAATAGCCACGCGCACCACAAAAGTCACAATTTTTTAAGGTCTGACACGTAGATGGTAGGGCAGCGCAACCCTGATTCTTTGAGGGGTAACGCACATTTCGGCTAAGCCGTCCAGCCATTCGTGATGTGTCCGCTGTTATTTTCAAAGATGTGTTACGTCCTTTCAACCTTACCTGCTATTTGATTAAGCACACAAAAGGGGAAAACACACATGGTGCAACATTGTTTTTATTCTGAATTATATGTTTACGCTGGAGATTCCTGATGAGGAATGCATGTATGTAACATGATTTACGGCTATTCACCAGTATCACTATCCTGGTTATTTTCGCTTCAGTGGAGTTAAACTAGTCAATGATTGTCAACAGACGTGTGTTTATTGTGCCAAACAAAACATTGGTCCTTTGCTGAAGCCAAGTGGTTAGACTTCCTGACCAGTAACCAAAAGTAAACCTTTTAGATATAATTCTGTAAAAGGGCATTTGATGTCTCTCACAAACGTTTGTTTTTCAATGATTGTGACCAGAATATTCTCTATCCCCTAAACCTTATCCTAACCTAACCTAATCCTATCCACAATAAGATACTCTTTACGCTTAAATGTAAGCTTGCCCTAACACAAAATTACCTATACCTAAGAGTAACCTCAAGTTAGTACGTTTTACCCCAAACATAACCCATCTATAGCATCCAGTTAATGCCTGATGATTCCTGCTGTCATAGCCCACCTGGTCGTCCCTGTCGTTATTTAAAAAGGTTGTTTACTCATAATCTTCAGCCGACACGTGTTTCTTAACTATTGTGCATCCATTTCTTGTTGTTGGTTGCGTTTCTGGATTTCAAGCTGGGTATTTGTATATGTTCTTGGTGACCTTTGCTGATGTTAAAAGGGCTTTATAAAATCATTTTGGTTTTGGTTATCTGGGCAAGCAAGAAACTCCTGCCGTGACGTCACGTTTCCTTGGACCTTGAGAACTAACGGTAGCAAGCTAGCTTGCCTCTTGAGGTAGCCAAATATATCGACACTGACTTGACTCAGGTATGTACAGTACTTTACGTAATGAAATATCGTTGTCAGTTAATGAACTTTGTGAAAACAAGGGACTAATTCAACTTTCAGATTGCTTACTTGTTGTTGTTTCTCGCTATACAAAGAGACTGAGGTTCATTTAAATGAAATGCTGATACCAAGCCAAGTTTATTTAAAGCTTATAATATGCTAGCAGTAAGCTAATAGTCAGAACATGCGGTACACGTTGAAAGACACTAGATTAATTTACCAAAACACAAAGATTATTAAGCTACAGTAGCTAGCTACTTCCGATACAAACAGAGATAGCATTTCGGGATATGTAGTTTTCACTAGGTATCCAGATCAGACGTCACTCTTAGTTATTTGATTGATTAAATTAGCCTACAACACGACTCAATTTGACAATATAGTTACGTCATATTATTCCATGTGCAATCCGTACGACTTCGACGCAAAGTCTCTAAAGTCAACTATGCGCCAGTTGGCAGTATATCCGCGCAAGCGCATAACGAGCAACTGACTATTTCATTTTGATTTGAAAGTCGAGTAAAAATTGTAGATCACGAGAACATACAAACATAAGAGCAACCGAAATCACAAAATTCTGCCATCATGTTGAATGGTGGGATTATTACGCTGCCAGTCAGCTTTCCCATTGTTGAGATGTTTCACTTGAGTTATTTAACATCAGGGAGGTCAGTTGGTGGTATTTTGGTCCCTACAACTCCCTTTTTGGTAGTCGGGATATGTGAGTCAGTCAGCCCAGACGCACCAAGTTAAGTGTCTTGGTTGTACAGCGGTGGCGAAGGCAGACCAGAACGCGCAGGACGGACACACTCCATGTCAGTGGCGGTGGACGGCTGTTTATTTGACCCTAGTTATTGTTAAGTTCGGTCCGAGGTAGTTGTTTGTATGTTGTTGTCGCTATTCACTCGTATTTTATATTCGTATTCTATCCCGGAGTAGCTCCGTTTACATTTGTTCACTGTTAATGCATGTCTCGAAAGTGTTTTTATATCTTACTTTTAACGGGAATGTATTGCATGTTTCTTTGAGTTTTTTTGTCGCGTTTGTCACGCTGTTTGAAATAAACACACCCGGTGGAATCATTACACATTCCGCTTACTTTGCAGAGTTTTAAATAACCCGTTTATCTGGCAGAAGCATGGCTGGAGTGTTTGGGACCATGCAACGCCCTGGACTAGTTGACCATTGAGGGGGCAGTTGATGTTATCCCCCCTACTCGTGTTACATTCCAGTCTGCCACGAGCTCTATATGCTGGGGGCCTTCTGGGGTGCTTGGCACAGTTCAACGTTCTCCACTCTCAAAATAGTTAGCCTCACTTGTTGACCAGGTCTCCAACGTTTTGACCAAAGCTTGTTTGCTCGTGCCACTGTCTGTCTGTTCGACTTGTCTCATCAAACTACAAAGTGAGTGTCTCTCTGTGGCCTCCACCATCTCCGTGTGTGTGTGTGTGTGTGTGGGTTTGCGACCCCAGCCTGAATGTTTGTGGATGTCTGTGTGTCCTTTTGTATCCTGGTGTGTGTCTTGGTGTGTGTTTGCGTCCTGCTGTCGTTGCTGCCTGGCCTCTCGCTGGTGTCTGACAGTCCGTGTCCTGTCTCCGTCCAGCATGAACTGAAGTCTTCGCAGAGCGACAAGGTCCGTCAGTTCATGTCCTTTACCCAGGCGGGGAGGAAGACTGCTGCCTACTGCTTGACCCAGAATGACTGGAAACTAGATGTGGCCACTGACAACTACTTTCAGAACCCAGACCTCTACTGTCAATACTCCATGAAAAGCCCGGTTGAGAAGAAGAAGCTGGAACAGCTCTACAACCGCTACAAAGGCAAGTGAGGGATGTCAGAAATACAGCGGTCGGAAATTGTCCGTGTGATCTGCTATATTTGCGAGTCTCTCCAGACCGGGTGTTTTTGTGAAGCGTCTGTAATGTACATGTAACTCCACAGATCCCCAGGACGGGGATAAGATCGGAGTCGATGGCATCCAACAGTTCTGTGATGATCTTGCCCTGGACCCGACCAGCGTCAGCGTCCTGGTTGTGGCGTGGAAGTTCCGAGCCGCCACCCAGTGCGAGTTTAGCAGGAAGGAGTTCTTGGATGGCATGTCTGAATTGGGGTAAGCTAGAGGTGACGTCATCGCTCTGCGACACAGTGACGCTCGGGAGCGTGATGGTGTGTTATTGGCCATTACCCATGGGCGTGTTGTTATTGTGTTGTTTAAGTGTCATCCCATAGTGCGGAGAACGGCTATGTTTAGACTCGTATTAATGCCGTGTCTCTTTGTGGTTGGTGGGAGGCCAAGCCAGCCTGGTTAGCTGTCGGTCCTGTCAGTACAGAACGGAAACATGTTTTTGAATGCATGTGGGAACATTTGTCTTCAGGGTTCACCTAACTGTTCATTTCTGCAGCTATTTTAGTCTTTTGGTCGGTTTAGTCAGTCTACTGAAACTCTAGACAATAGGCCTACTTCAGTTGGACATGATAGAAGTTAGCCTACATATTCATTATTTGAATAGGAAAACATGATGACAGACAAACATTTTTGTAATTGGCATTTCTTTCCCAAATTTAGTTGTTTTTTATTGTTATATATTTAACTACTTGCTACTCCAATGGTGTGACAGCCTTGTTTTATATTTATCTACTCGCTACTCCACAGGTGTGACAGCCTTGTTTTATATTTATCTACTCGCTACTCCACAGGTGTGACAGCCTTGTTTTATATTTATCTACTCGTTACTCCACAGGTGTGACAGCCTTGTTTTATATTTATCTACTCGCTACTCCACAGGTGTGACAGCCT
>JACXGJ010010143.1:0-22566 GCA_016801105.1 Esox niger | reverse complement strand
CACTCTGGCGATGGAGCGCTAGACGCTTTTTTGCTTCGACTTTGATGTCTGACCATTTCTTTTTTATTTCGGCCACAGTCCGAGGTTGTGAGGCTACAGCATTTACAGCGTCTGCAACCTTTTGCCACTCAAGTGCCTTTTTGGCATTAGTTATGCCCACACTGTGCCCTCCAAACAACATTTTTCTCCTCTTTTCCACTTCGCCAACGATCACTTCTACTTCACATTGAGTGAAGTTACGTTTTTTTGACATGAAGCCGCAAAAGCTGCGCTACATTTAGAATTGATTGTGATTTATTAAGGGAAAAATGCGCAGGATGTGCGTGCGCACGGTTTTATAAATCCGAATATTTCTGTGCGTACGCACGTCCTATGTTTCATCCGTACGCCATTTCTGACGCAAATCCTACGCAAAGTTTTATAAATGAGGCCCCTGGTGATTGGTTGACTGCGTCAATAAAGTGTGTAAATGGTTGGGCAACATTTAAAACAGGTGTGTGATTGCTAGGGCAAAAAGCAAGCGGTTTAAACCATTCTAAAAGAAAATGATCCTTGTTTAGTAGTTATTTCAACATGGTCAACCTTTAGCCTGTCGGGGGAGCACTGTTAGCTCAAGGACGTTAAACTAGGGGAGCTTAGGTGGACCTAGGTGGATCAAATGGGTTGGTGGCATGACCGCAGGAAAATGTGTAAATCATGAGGTGCTGATGGGTGAGCTGCTTTGTAGAAATCAATTGAACAACACACATGTTTTGGAAACACGTGGCACTGATTCCGGCATGGTGACTCGCTAAGGGAGCAAACTGGGGGTGCAAAATATGAATATAAGAATATACAATTATTCTTGATAACGCAAATGAGGATGCTTGGCTTACTCTTGGATGTTCTTTGGCAACGTCTCTCCCCAGTCTAGAGCCCCAGAGTGTTAGCACTTTCAGACCAATGCACGACTCTTGAATCAGTGTACTGCTGCATGAAGGTTGAATAATTGTGGGCTCATCCAGCCTTTCAACCCCTCATGGATCAAGTTGCTGAGTGAGCAATAGGCTGCAAAAAGAAATAATAAAAAAAGATCTACTGGGACGGACGCATGGCTGCGTTTTATCGCTATGACTCGAATCGAGCGAGTTACAGGAAGTTGCATGGGGTGGGCGTGTTGCATTCAAAAGGGCCCTGTTCAGCTCACTCAGTAAGGAATTTTGAGAGTTAGATGCTCAAAGATAGTGTAACATAAAACACTGTGCTATCCTATGTGAGAAACGATGTTGTATGATGCTTAGTGAACCGCGGCACACAGGTTGAATAACTGTGTGGCTTTTGCACTGCCTCCTGCCAGTCCCAATTTTCCATGAAGGAGGAAGGTGCATAGTCAACTGCTACAGAATATGAATAGGTTTCTGGGAAAAAGAAATGCAAAATGTGCTGAGAAATGCAATCTCAAAGCTCGCAGGCTCATGGAAAGGAACAGATGGTCAATGACCGACAGTGAGAAGCAAAGGGAGATATCCACACATGATTAGGGAATAGGAACCATGTGTACATTATGGTGACGAGACAATTCTCTCCTAAAATTGAATGTTCAATTTAGCTCGTTTATACTGTACATGAGGATTTGAACAGTGAATCTGTATGAAATCGCATTTATTGTTTGATAACATGCTTCATAAAACCTCAAATAAGAGTGTGTTTTTTCTCGTGGCGGCCCAGTTCCCAAGACCCTCCACTGAAAATGAATAGAGCTCTGATCTGAAGCAATCTAAAGAACATAGCCTTCAAGCAAATAAACTTCAGCAGCCTCAGAGCAAGAGTTCGACAGGCCACACCTTCAAATTGGTAAAAGTGTAAAAACAACAACACTGCAGTTTAACTAGATTTTTATTATGTTTCCAAGCACATTACAGGTGCTGGTCATATAATTAGAATATCATCAAAAAGATTTATTCCAGTAATATTCCAGTAATTCCATTCAAAATGTGAAACTTGTATATTGTATACAGTCATTCCAAACAGACTGATATATTTCAAGTGTTCATTCCTTAAATTTTTGATGATTATAACTGACAACTAATGAAAACCCCAAAATCAGTATTTCAGAAAATTTGGATGTCTCCAGTTGTCACTCACACCAGGTCTCAATTAAGTAATCAGTGTGTGTTTAAATGTTTCTCCTCTGCTCCCCTCATTTGTCGGTCATTGTTCCATGTAACAGTCTGTCTTGATGTCAGTGGTGAGTTCCTTTCTGTTTGCTTGTTTTGCTGTGTTTCAGTTTCTTTAAAGTGCTCGGTGTGTCTTTTAAACAATAGAATATCATCAACTCCCTTTGCCTGTGCCTGGTTCATCCTCTCCACTACACCTGACTGTGACATACAGGCTCCAAATGGCCAGAAACAAAAATATTTCTTCTGACATTCGTCAGGCAGTTCTTGTTCTGAGAAATGATGGCTATTCCATGCAAAAAAACATGTGAAAAGACCTCATACATGATCTCACAATGTGTGCTACTTCACAGCTCAGTGCCAACTCTCTCAAATCAGAATAGAAAGCAGAGTGGAAGGCCTCGGTGCACAACAGAGCCAGAGGACAGATACAGTGGTGTGAAAACGTTTTTGCGCCCTTTTTCCCACAGGGCAATGTGGGTTTGGATTTTGTTTTCCCTTTATAATAACAACCATTTTTATTTAAAAAACGCATTTTGTGTTTACTTGTGTAATCTTTGACGAATATTTGAATTTGTTTGATGATCTGAAACATTTACATGTGGCAAACAAATAAGAAATCAGGTAGGGGGCAAACACTTTTTCACACCATTGTACATTATTGTGTAAATTGAGAAACAGACACCTCACAGGTCTTCAACTGGCAGCTTCATTAAATAGTACCCACAAAACAAAGGTGTCAACATCAACCATGAATAGACGAATCCGGGGTTCTGTCCTTCTAGGCAGAATTGCAAAGAAAAAGCCTTATCTCAGACTGGCAAATACAAATAAAGGATTACAAATGAGCAAAAGAACACAGACACTGGAGAGAGGAAGAACTCTGCCTAGAAAGCCAGCATCCTGGAGTTGCCTTTTCATTTGCCTGTTCATTAGTTGACACTGGTGTGTTTTTTTCAGGTGCTATTTCTGACTGGAAGTGAGTCTTCAACCACAAATGTTGCTTAGGGCCCCCAAAAGGCATGGGTCAGCACTGATTGTAGCCTACGTGAGGTTTTCTTATTATTGACGTAATGGGGAGTAAGTCTCAGTTTCAGCTGTGAATAAGAGAATTTGAGCTGTAGGATTGACAGTTTGCGTGGCTGTAAGAATGACATTGCTAAGATGGCAAAATAATAAAAAGAGGCTTGTCTAGGCCGTGAAGCACCAAAGTGGGCTGAAAACCGGAAGGTGAATCAAAATGTGTTATCTTTGGTTCATCATGCATGGTTTTTGTATGCCGTTGAGTAGGCAAAAGGATGGCTCCTCAGTGTGTGATCAACTGTCAATCATGCAGGAGGAGGGGTAATTGTCTGGGGCTCTTTTCCTGGATCCAAATTTGGCAAAGAGTCACAGACAGATTATATAAAATGTTGTTCAACCAAAATATTACATGATTTCTTAGTTGTCTCCTATTTTTATTTGTTCTATGCTTTAATTTCAGAATATACAAAGGCATTAAATAGTGAATTTCACAAATATTTTGAAAAATGTAGTTGTTTGAAAAATGTTGACTGGTAGTGGAGATTACTATGGCATTTCTTGTTCATCTCAACTGCTCTGCTAAAGAAGTTGGGAATCAATGTCACTACAGCCAAAATCATTGAGAAGGTTGTCTTTGATCAACTCAGCAATTTTGTGAACACAAGCGATCTCTTGGACAAATTTCAGTCAGGCTTCCCAACTTCACCACAGTTCTGAAATGGCTCTGATAAATGTTTTAAAATGATAAAATAAAAGATCTGGTTCTATTAGAGCTCATTGCAGCATTTGACACTGTAGATCATAAAACACTTCTAGACAGGCTGGAAATTTGGGTATGGCTCTCTGGGACAGGCCTGAATTGGTTCAGTACTTATTTAAATGGCCAGTGTAACTTTGTCACAACAGCTCAATAGACTTACTTCTTTTATCTCCTTAAATGATTTTTCTGTAATGCAAGTTCTGGTGCGATCAGAGAAATAATCTCTGTGTGAATGTAACATTCTGGTCATGACGGGTAATGCAAGATTATGTGCTGTTTAAAAATCGATGTAGGATATTATCTAAAAAAATGACTGGGGAGTTTATACAAGTGCAGGAGGGTGGGGATGGATTTACCAGAGTGGTACGTTGGTAATGTAAATAAACAGCAGCTTGAAAAAAGACAAGCTAATGGCCACTTGCAATCTTCACTTGTTGTCAATGCAGTTTGCTGTCTATACGCATATGCACACCTTTCACACAGCATTGGAACCTTTTCAAGTATAACGCCGCCAAGAGTTTTTAATTACAGTTTTTTTTCTGTAGGCTCTACAGGCCTGTTGCATGACATTTACATGGGCCAAATTGTTATGGCCAGATGACTGGGTCAGAACATCTCTGAAATGGCAAGGCATTTTGGGTGCGCCGGGGTCCAGGCTTTCATTTGGACATAAATTTGACACATGCCAAATAACTAAACATTGTGGCAGATCGTGTACACCTTTTTACGGCAACGATATTCCCTGATGGCAGTAGTCTCTTTTTGTAGGATAATGCACACTGCTACACTGCACACATTGTTCAGCAATGGGTGTTGTCCTGCCCTCCAAACTCGCCAGATCTCAATCCAATCGGTGGGATGTGCTGGACAAACATGTCTGGTCCACAGCCGCTCCACCTCACAACTTACAGGACTTGAAAGATCTACTGCTGAAGTCTTGATGCCAGATACCACAGCACACCTTCAGGTGTCTTGTAGTCAGCGCTGTTTTGGTGGCATGCAGAGGACCAAGCATATAAGGCAGGTAGTCATTATGTTTTGTCTCATCAGCTAATCCCACATCAATCACGTCCATTATTGCCAGATTTCCCAACGAACTCCATTGGATTATTTTCCAACTTTGAATTTTGTTTGTTATTAATGCACCTGTTAATGAAGTGTTGGGCCGACTTAAGAAGCTCCAGAATGTTTTTAGACACTGTGCTTTGATGAGAGGGAGCTCCTATCAAGTAGTCGGTGTGTAGGCGTCACTTGAGTGAGGTTATCGTGTCCATAATTTGGAGCCTGTGTTGGTGTTGATCTCAACTCATAGATATCCACAATCATCTCCTCTACCTCAGCTCAGTCTAACTTTATCTTCTTGGTCATATTTGGTTTGGTATATATGGTATCAAACTTCAAAGCCTGATGTGTTGGTGTCTAGGCCTGCTATACAGCTCTGGAAAAAAATCAGAGACCACTCCTAATTTGCTACATGCAGGGCAGCCATTCAATTCCAGTGTCTGTTAAATTCCAACACAGGCACGCCTCATTTTTACTAATGAGGTACAGATTAGGTAATTACATGAACCAAATCTTATTTAATTAGGAAAACATAAAAAATACTGCTGTGTTCATCACAATCCTCTTGCAATAGGTGCAAATAGTACCTCAAAGTAAATTAACCATGCATCCAACAACGCCAAGTAGGAAAGAAGATCCCTCAGGACACCATCCACCATCTCATCAGGAGCATGCCCAGATGTTGTCAGGAGAGCATACAGGCTTGTGGGGGCTATACACACTACAGTCACATTATGAGTTGCCTGGATCAAATTTGTGCAAGTTGGAACAGCTTATGAATTGCTTACTTAGATTTTTGGTGCGTATGAATCCAGCCCTCGATCAATTGGAGATTTGGGTTTGCATTGACAGTTGTTACTTCATTTTGTACTCAACAATTTACACAATCTGCAGTAAAGATTTTGATCTTTAATATATTTTGTTTATCGAGATCCAATGAGTGATTTATTTGTTCGCTTAATTCTTTGAGCAGTGTATAAAATGTATGAAATAAGTTGCTTTGCAATTTATTTTTAAATATGTTACATATAGCATTGTCATAGCAAAGGAATATATTGGTTAGGATTAGAATTAAGATTATCAGGTCTTGGTTTGGGGGAAGTTGTTGGAGAAGATAGGATTTTGATGAAGAACTTTGATTCCCCACATTTATTACAATTATTGTGTGCGTGTGTGTGTGTGTGTGTTTTACGTCTAACTATACTCATGAGTAGTTGTCCCCATAAAGATAGTTGAACCTGAGAAATTAGTCCCTGTTATTTGTATATACATTTTACCATTGTTTGTGTTACTTTTAGGTTCATGCATTAGGTGTTAGGCATTAGGGCTAGGCTAAGCACAGTCACCAAAGTTGCTTTTAGGGTTGAGGTTCGGCAACATTCTTGTAGATTATGTAAAATAAAGTGAATGGGTAAAATGTTGCTTCAGGTTAACTTTCATTAACAGACATGAGACTTTTCCTTGTTAAACCAGTCCCGATCACAAATAAACATGGAAAAGTCAATCAGAAAAGAAGTGAAAACCGATGGATACATGATATAATGAGAAAGGAGGTACACGGAAAAGGGGAGAGAAAAGAGACTAAAAGGAGAGAGGGAGAGATACAATTGGAAGAGAGGAGAATTTAAGAAAATCAGAGATTGAGATAGTAAGTAGAAAAATAATGAAGAAAATAAATGAAGACAGAGAACATAGGAAGAATGATAGGAGGGATAGAAAGATGTGAGGGAAAACTGACAACTAGAAACTTCAATTCAATAAGCGGGATAAAGAGAAAAGCCAGTAATGTGACCAGAAAATGTTGTAATTATACATTTCTTAACTGACTGCAGGATAACCTGAGATGTGAAGTAGAGCCAAAATGCACTGAGGAACCACTAGAACAAGTGGCGCCCTCTGCTGGTGGAAACAATTACAACAAACTGTTCCATTATTAATGGAGAAAGTTCTACATTTTACCAACAACTATCTCCCTGTTAAACAGCAACCAGGACAAACAATTGCAATTACAGTAGCTAAATGCTTTTACCAGAAACTTGCCAATAATTTTAAATGCAGCTTTACAAACCTGGTTGTTTTAATCTATATGCTTTGCTAAAATGTCCTTTGTATGCAATAAGATACGAGGGTGTGGTATATGGCCAATGTACCTTTGCTAAGAGCTGTTCTTAAGGGCACTGCGAAGTGCCTGGACACAAAGTTTAGATGTGGCATATTGGCAATATGTCACAAACCTCCGAGATGCCTCATCGCTCTTATAAACCAGTTACCATAACAATTACCACTCTATAAATTAGGTTTGAACTGCATTTTAATGATCGAAATCCATACCATGTTATAAATGATGCAATAGCATGGTGTTGTTTAGGTGCATGATAATACCATTGTACTTCAAACTTCTATCTCTCTGGAAACATTTCAGTCTATTAGTACTGTTCAGCATTGGAACCTCGTGGCAAGCATTAACGTTGAGCACTTGCTGGTGATTACCTTCAATGAAAGGAGGCTTTCATCATCTACCCGTGCATCGCCTTACCTCTGCTCATAAATCCAGTATAGTCCAGCATTCTTTAAAGAGGGAGGAATATGTGATTTTGTGGAAAGTTTGAGTAACAAAGATGGATGTCCTTATAACTCGATGTTCTAAAGGCATCAGTTGCAGAGTAAAGTAATGTGGTAGTGACAGGATAGCAATTAAGAAATTGAATGACGAGACATTAATATTTTCCATGATTCTTTGATTGGGCAGATAACCTATTCAAATGTATATTTCTTGCTCTGCTATAATTCTGGCTTACCATTTTGACTTTACACTGGGGATCTGAAGTTTTCATATTTCTGAGCATTTCAAATGAAGAGCCATCTGGGAGCCAAATAAACTATCTCTTCCAGATGAAAAAAAACGCAAGTGCCGACTCACCCCCAAAAATTGCCCAAACTACTGCTTTCCTGAATGTTTATGGTATCCAATCAAAGGGGTTTATTATTGCAAGCATTAAAAATGATTGGAAGCATAGGAACTTCCTCTGTGTGGCACTAGCGGTGATGTGCAGTGCACAGTTCTTAGTTCTTTTTAAAACAAGCTGAATCATGTAAACTGGAACAACCAGTCCTGATTGTTATAAGAAACACGTTCATAGATTGCCAAAATGTTACAAGAAGTGTTGTAATAATTAATTAATGTACATTATAGTACAAATACAGATGAAACACATTATTATATTTATGAGCTTCGGCCCAAAGTAAAATTAATCGCCCAAAACCCCTTACTTTTGCAACACAAACAGCAAGGCTTATATTATGTGTGCCAGAATATAAATTATGCTGCAATTAATAGCCTAAACTAGAAAGTATTAATACATTTAATACATATTAGTACATGTATTCTATGACACAAATCACAAATAGGAAATTCAGGATTGATGCTGTATTCTCTCTGAAAATTATTCCAAAATATTCATAGGGTCAACCTTTGTACATAGAAATGTTTTTTCCAATATTTGTGACATGCACATTTCATACAGACATCGCATAGACGGGAGAGATGCCTTCACAGCGGTCAGATGATTTATTAAGCAGTCGCTCTGTAATAGTTGTCTCTTACATAGCAACTTGGGGATGGATTTTATGTGTCACAAAAAGCCATATTTGTGTTTTGCAGAAGCAGGTGTGTCTTAAATCGTCATCACAGTTTAATGTTCACCCCACCTCAACAGGGTGTTATTGTCTCATTAATAGGAGGTGACAACTACAGTAAGCCGCATTAGAAAGTGAAGAATGTCACCTTTAACAAACATTATGTTGGAATAGCGTGCAAACACAGGAACCATGAGGCATGAACTAGCATGATGTAGCATGCAAAAACGTCTAGCATGATGTAGCATGTAAAACTTAACAGGGATATGTTGCTGCAGTTGCGCAGATACATAATTTTACAACTAGTTACCAAGAGTATACACATATACACAAGGTTTAATTACAATTGGTAATCGTCTCAACACACATGAACATCAAAGTAAAGTTGACCTAGCAGGCTAACGTTCAAATCAGCAGCTGATGTTATTTGTAAGATAAATAACGATAATATCATACTGTATTGTACAATATAATCGTTAGCATTACCCAACATTAGCAGTTTTAGAAAAAGCTTGGAGCAACTTTCAACAGGACACATCACTATGCAATCTCACTCTGAGTCGAAGGAGGATGTGGAGTGAGATGTGTGGGCAGCTAAACAGAAATTGGCTGGAAGATGGTTTGTATAAATACAGCAATGAACCATTAGATGAATAGTTTAAATGTAATTACTGACGTATATTTAGGCAGGGCCTTTTGTTCTGTATGGTTTGCCTGTTAAATACCAACATATTTTACCCTTCAGTGAAGAGCCGTGACCACAGTATTGAGCATAACAGAAAATGACACTCACCCGAGTATCAATGTCTTTTTTTCTCAACATTTCTCAAAGAAAAAAAGGGACTCTTTATATCACTCTATGGTTTTGGTAAAACATAATTTCTACTTTTAACCATCTACTATTGTGAATGTGTAGGCTACCATTTAGCTTTCAATTAGCGTATGCAAGAAGCTATTAATATTAAATAATTCAACATCTATATCTAAAGAAGTTTAATGAGGAAAATGAAAAAAGTTGGGCAGAGCATACACAGAACTGGATGCGTGATACAAGAACAAAACAGGAGAAGGATAGATAGCTGCCACTACTAAATGTTGCAAATCTGATTTGCACTTAAGCCAAATTACAGTCAAAATTTGCTCCTCTACAGTATTCATGACCAAAACCATTTGCATTGCGAACAAAAAAGATTTATTGAAAGCAAAACGTACATCTCAATCAAATATTATACAACAATGAGCAAAAGTGTTGTCAATGTAGTCAAATGAAAGTATATTTTGAAAGCAAAAACCTAATTCCGTTGTGAAATCAAACACCTTCAGTTTTGTCTGCATCTCCATTGGTCATGCTGTGTAAAGCTCTGCTCTTGGTGCACTTTTTTTTCTTTCACGATTCCATAAAGAAATACATTTTACTGGCTTGGGTATTTGCTGAGTCCTGTGGACATCCACTTTGGTAAACAGTTTTGAGTGTTTATTCCCCTCGCCCACACCACATTCACCACTGTCGGCAGATGGCAAAAATTGCCTGGCAAGTAGCTGATGACTATGTCAATGCAGAACAATAGTTTAGCCATTGCTAATGCCAGGATTGTGTGTGCCCAAAGGGTAACTGAATGCTTTGGTGGATTATTTTATGCAGAATGGCAAATCATCTGGGAAAAGCTTCACACCCTCAGGTGTGATATTACTGATTCTGGCCTGATTTACTTTTTTAATTTTCAGATGATTACACATTACAAAAAACGAAAAAACACTGCATGGAAGCAGACACGTTTTTCTCTAGTGTAAAGGCATTGAACATTGTGCATTTAAACCTGACAGCAAAGGTCAAACAGTAATGAGGGTGAAAATCTTCACCACATCTGGATGTCTGTAAGGAATGATGTTAAGATAACGGCCACACACTGTGAATTGTCTGGCCGCATTAAGTCTCCAACACCTGCTCTGTCTCTTTTAATCAGGGGTCCTGCATAACATTTGATTCTCTGAAGATCTGGAAGACCAGGTGTGGGCCATCAGCCCCTCCCTTCTGAGCTCACCGGGAGAGGTGTGAAACTCTGAACAAACAGGAATTTAACTAAATGCACGATATTGTGGACTTTTATCTGTGGTGTTTGGATTTTCCCTGTTCCCCATACAGTGCTGATTAATCTGATAGGCTTTATTGTACTGAACGGGATATAGATCAAACTTTACAAGAACATTGTAGAAATATTTGTCCTTGTTACATCTGACAACAATTGGCAGTAATGCCCTGTCCATTCGGTAATTTTGCATTGATTAAGTGGGACAGTTCCTGTCCATTTTGTTCATTGTGTTTTTCAAGGTAAAGTAATGCTAATGATTATTTTGGGGAGTGTTTTGATATGTCAGATTTTAGGATAAATAGCCATTTCTCCAAAATGTTCATGGAGTTTGTCATCGTAAAAGAGACCTCCCAACCATTTAACCATCCACTGATCCATATATGCTCTGTCTCTTTTACAGCAGAACCCTCGTTGCTAGCTCCTTAGTTGAATTACTCAAACAACTCAATACTAACAGCACAAAGTGAAACAATCACAGCTACCTGTTACACATTATAGGTATCCCTGCCAAAAGAATAAATGAGTAGCTGACATACTTTTTCTTTGTTTTAAACCTATACTTTTCAGAAATATGCGGATCCCTCTTCATACGTCTCCATTCTCCTTCTTTTCTCCAGCATGTCTTCCGGTGACCCTTAACCTCCCACATTCTAATTGTATCATGCACTATTCACATGCACACACAGAAAATGTCAACTAACACAGAATTTGCATTACTGAAAAACCTGTCACTCAATAAAACCTTCGGCATAATTTGAACATATAAGTAAAATAAAAATATATTTTTGCATTCATATTTGTAATGAGTTGGTCTAATGCATACTTTAATTAAGTATAACATTTATATTACTCAATGTATGAATTTTGACTGTTTTCTGTTCCTATATATGGTAAAATGGTGTAACTTGCCCCCCCCATGTAATCCACAAAAGCCCAGTTGTAAACCACTTTTTTTGCCCAACACTTTCTCTGGTGACACATGTTCTCTGTGTCATCACAACGTTTGGACATATTTCCACAAAAGGATTCTGACATCAGTTTTAAAATGTTGAAAGATTTCCAGATATGTTTCAATTAGTTACATAATTTTTTTGTAAAGCCTTTAGGTAAAAAATTCACTTCTTTAGAGAGAAAGTGTTGAATACTTTTAATATAAATTAACAATATGTTGGATAAGTGTGTTGGGGGTAACTTGTTACCCCATTGGGGGCCAGTTACCCCAGTACAAAAAACACTTTTCTAATGACATTTCATCGAAAAGCTAAAAAAGTAGAAATTGCATCCATTTTGTTCCCTTATAGTTTATTCTCATAAGCCTAATCATCATCCACATATCTTTTTCCTCCCAACATTTAAATGTTTGTGTCCACAAGTACAGCAGACAATGTTCTTAATAAGGGTGGCTGATTACCACATCTTACCCTACAACTGATTCTACTGTTTATTATACTTTTTCTACATGTCTTGCATAACTTTGAATAATCATAACTTGTCCACACTGTTAGAAATCAGCCGTTTTGTATAGTGGTTGAAATAATGAATCGCATACCCGGTTGTCAAGGGAGAGAGTAATTCCTTTGTTTATTGCAGCATTAGGCAGTCTTGTTCATGAGGTTACGGACCTGGTCTTCCTTACAAAACCTCAATCCCATCTCTGTCAATCTCTTCTCACTGTAATGTTGGTTACAAGCTGATACTGTATATACATTGAAGGGTGTGTATACTTAGAAAAGATCAGGTTTTTAAGACAGAAACCATATGGTCCATGTAAACATTCCTGTGGTAATCAGAGCGCAACCTACAGAGAGAAACAAAAGGAGATTTTTTTGTTATTCTCATTATCTTGGCACATTCACTTTCAATGAAACGTACATACATATTGTAATTGTTAATGCTCAGATTCCACACTCCCCCTATCAAACATTTAAAGAAAAACATTACATGTTTGATAAAACATTAAGTACAATTCAATTCCTAATGAAAAGAAAAGGCCCATACACTTTTGTTACAAACTAAGACAAAACAACAAAAAGATCTGACCAGTTTTATTGTTCCTCAAATGAAAATGAATGTAAACAAGACAATTGGCATTCCGACACATAACTCAATGTATAAAAGTCATCAATCCCTCCCCCACCTCATATTATAAGGGTCAAGGAACATTTTGACATCAACAAGCTACTATCAGTGTTAACGGTGTGCAGAAAATCAGGCATAAACATGACATCATGATTAAACATTTCCCCAAGTCCATTGAGCACTCAAAACCTTTGACAAGGACCACCTATAATAGGGAACTATTCACTATCCAAACATACCATGATAGCCGTCATAATGTAGATAAGCATCATCACAAATATGCCGTAGTCTAATACTGGGATTTTCACCAGACAGAATTTCCCACCTGTCTTGTGAGAAACACACCTTCATAAACATAAAATCAACATATCAGTTCCTTAAGGAAAATTGTAGATTGTAAGGAAAGAAGTGAGTTTCCAACCAAATGTCCTTTAGTTATTGTCTTCAGTTTTATTTGTCTTGCATCAGTGATGGAAAGTTCCAATATCAGTTATTGCAGTCAGTGTGATGTGGACCCAGCAAATTGCCTGGTTGTCCTAACAAATCAGTGTAGGTATGTAGTGGAACAGTGAGTTTCCAAAACTTCACAAATTCAAGATTTACACCACAACAGTGTCTTCCACTGTGTTGGAACCATGTGACCTGTCCAGTCAACTGACCCGTGTTACTCTGACCTGTGGTAAGTGGAGTCCTTTTAGTTGGATTCTCCTCTCATCTCGAGTGTGAAGCCAGGTGATCTGTCCCTGGCATCATTCTGCCATGTCAGTGGTCAGGAAAATGTGGGGGTACATCAGGGGTACTCGGAGAAGAGGAACATTTTTCTGAATTCTGTTGGTGGTATAGTAACTGAAAAGGGTTGTTAACCACTACATAAGATCAAGTTTATTCTCTTCCTAAAAATGTAATCTTTCATTTTTTAGATACTCAAGTTTACTTCTGTAAGCTTGTTATTCTATCAATATTTGGCATTTAATATTTTTCCATTGCTGTGTCATGGACAATTCATATCACAGTCATAACAAACAAATTGTATTTCTAAATTAATAATTCTTTAGCAATAGCTGCTATTTTCATCACACCTGTTATAATTATTAGGAAAATATGATTGCATTAAAAACTGGAAATGGAAATGTGGTTGGTGTGGATCTGTTACCAAGCACTGAACTTCCTCTCATCCCTTATCTAATGAGGGAAAGGCATCTGAGAGCATGTCACTTGATAACCCACTCTTTCTTGCTTTGCCCCTTTTTTGCTTTCCATCTCTCTATTATTTAATCAGAAGGCTGTGGCACACTCCGTCTTGCAACATGGCAGACAATCTGCCTAAATAAACATGAAGGCCTAAAAGACAACATTACTCATTCCTCTTCTGACTCGGGGGAGGAGGGCGGAAGATAAATGATGGCCGAAAAGTGTTTCCTCAATTCACGGGATGCATCCAAAATGCCACACTACTCCCAATGTAGTGCACTACTTCCGACCAGTGTTGGTTAACCACTATATAGGGAACAGCATGGTATTTGGTATACAGAACCCATTGTACACACCATCCACCTCCCACTCTCCCAACCGCGCTTATCTCTCTGAACACACATGCAACCCTGACAACCTACTACGAGGCAACAAAACAAACCTCCTGTACAGGAAAAAAAGGGTAAACACGATTGGGAAATGTTCAATAGCCGCTCAGATCGAGCAAGAAATACACAAGTATTGTGTGCGTCCCTCAGCTGACCATAAAGGTAACAGGGTGCCATTTTCAACACATAGAACTTCCCTAGAACTAGCAGTCTTGTGGTAAAAGACCGCATGGCCGCTGTCACCGCTGGGTGCGACACACAGCCACGTTTCAAGCTGACACGATCGTCTGAATCATTCATTCCCTTCTTCATGTATTAAATCACGAACCATCTTTAATTCATGATTCAGGTGCTGTACAGTACATCATGAAAAAACCTGAGCTAGAACACCCAGAGTCGGACAGGGTTATATTTAACAGCAGGGGTGTCTTTTATTAGACTCAACATTGACGGATGGGGGCTGGATGAACTACACCGATCCAACCGTGCTATCCAAAATTACACCCAATTCCCTATAAAGCAAACATTGGTGCCATTCAAGAGAAATTCGTATCTCGCTCAATCAATGTAAGTGGTTCATAGATAGGGTGACCAGGCCCGCCCCACCACTTACACAGAACAGACAACAAAGTTGGGCATACTATTTTACTGTACATCAAATTGTATTATCAAATGCACAAATACAGTATATTGTGTTTTAAGAGAGTGAACGGAAGCAACAAAAAAGCGTTTCACTCAATACAATATATTATGCGCGTCTCTGAAAAAAGAAAAGATGAACAGTCTCCACTGTAAAAGCGATAAAATGACAAAATATTGCGTATGTGACAAACTGGATTGAAACAACCACAAACAACCAGAATGTTTGCACTCCGGATAACATGAACCCATAATGCTCTGAAAAATGAACACAGCCTATGTTTTAGGTGTACACAGCCCCATCTGTAATAACATAACAGAATTATGCATACTCACTTTTGCTTTTAATTGGGGGGGTGGAGACCCGTGGCCGGTTGTACTACTCGCATGACACAATCTTTCTCAGAGTCCACCTATCTTTAATGGGTTTGTCATAGAAAGATGTGATGTACTTAAACAAATAACTTTGCCTTCATGCATGATTGTTACAGTGAGATGGGATTTCGCACACACAAGTGATTGGCCCTGGAGCTAGTTAGACTGTATAAAATAAGGAACTTTAAGGCTGACTGGCATGGCAAATCATGATAACCTGTCACAATTGAATGGGCAGTAGCTCGGCCCATTCATAAACAGGCCCAAAAAGTCAGGAGACCTGAAAACAGACAGAAAAATGGGACGTCCCGGGGCAAACGGGATGTCTGGTAAGCCTACACAAGTGTTTCTTAAAATTGGGCAAAATACTTTGCTTTTGTTTCTCAGAATATAGCTAAGGTAGACCACTGCCGTTTCTCCGTTAGTTTTGCAGAAGCTCTGGTAATCGCCTGAGGTTAGGCTGCAGGTCGTGTTGTAGGAAATGTTGCTTGCACGGCTCCCCCAGTCCCGATAGAATCGTGACAAAACCATTGTTGCTCCTGGCTACTGGTTGGTCAGATGTCTAACTCTGGTAGGTACTCCTGCAGGGTAACATTGTCCTGGTTTCCTTTAAATAGTCTTTCCACATGTAAGTGTTTGTTCTGATGTTGCTCAACATGGCAGTTTGACTGCACTGTTAGTCTTGCATGTGGTACAAAGTCACTCTGGTGCAACACATTTAATTTGGTTGGAAATATGTAAATGCAGTTTAGGTCAGAAGCACTCTCGGGCGCGTGTATACTTGATCTTGACATCTATTCTACTGGCTTCTATACTATCTAGTTACTACCTTATTCTTTTACTCCATATCAACATATAAATGATAATAATGAATATTTAAATGACTTTGACAGCTCAGACAAAATGCAATCAACACCCAATATAAACTTTTAGCATCTGCATTCTTTTTTCTCTGGTGTTCTCTCCTGAAAGGTCAGTGCTCACCCAACTTACTTTCTTTTACAGAGATTACAATGAGGAAAAAAGTATTGGAGCCCCTACTTATTTTGTACGTTTGCCCACTGACAAAGCCACAATCCCTATATAATTTTAATGGTAGGTTTATTTGAACAGTAAGAGACAGAATAACAACAAAAGATCCAGAAAAACTTATGTAAACATTTTTATAAATTGATTAGCATTTTAATGAGGGAAATAAGTATTTGATCCCCTCTCAATCACAAAGATTTCGTGCTCCCAGGTGTCTTTTATGCAGGTAACGAGCTGTGATTAGGAGCACACTCTTAAAGGGAGTGCTCCTAATATCATTTTGTTACCTGGATAAAAGACACCTGTCCACAGAAGCAATAAATCAATACGATTCCAAACTCTCCGCCATAGCCAAGACAAAATAACTGTCCAACTTGTCAGGGACAAGATTGTAGACCTACACATGGCTGGAATGGGCAACAAGACAATCGCCAAGCATCTTGGTGAGAAAGTGACAACAGTGTTTGGCAATTAATCTCAAATGGAAGAAATATGAAATAACTGTCAATGTCCCTCGGTCTGAGGTTCCATGCAAGATCTCACCTCGTGGAGTTGCAATGATCATGAGAACCGTGAAGAATCAGCCCAGAATTACACGGGAAGAACTTGTCAATGATCTCAAGGAAGCTGGGACCATAGACACCAAGAAAACAATTGGTAACACACTACGCCCTGAAGGACTGAAATCCTGCAGCGCCCGCAAGGTCCCCCTGCCTAAGAAAGGACATGTACAGGCCCAGCTGAAGTTTGCTAATGAACATCTGAATAATTCAGAGGACAACTAGGTTAAAGTGTTCTGGTCAGATGAGACCAAAATGTATCTCTTTGGCATCAAGTCAACTTGCTGTGTTTGGAGGAGGAGGAAAGCTGCCTATGACTGCCAGAACACCATTCCCACGTCACACATGGAAGTGGAAACATTATGCTTTTGGGGTGTTTTTCAGGGGACAGGACAACTTCACTGCATCAAAGGAACGATGGACGGGGCCATGTACCGTTAAATCTTGGGTGAGAACCCTCTTCCCTCAGCCAGGGCATTGAAAATGGGTCGTGGATGTCTGTTCCAGCATGACAATGACCCAAAACACACAGCCAAGGCAACAAAGGAGTGGCTTAAGAAAAAGCACATCAAGATCCTGGACTGGCCTAGCTAGTCTTTAGACCATAACATCTGTGGGGGGAGCTGATGGTTCGAGTTTCCAAACGTCAGCCTCAAAACCTTAATGACTTGGAGAAGATCTGCAAAGAGGAGTGGGACAAAATCCCTCCTGAGATGTGTGCAAACCTGGTGGCCAACTACAAGGACCGTCTGACCTCTGCGATTGCCAACAAGGGTTTTGTCACATCCCCGCCTCCGCGAGCGCACAGCAGAGGGCGGGAGTTTCAGTGCACACCTAATCACACACCTGTCACCAATCACCAAATCACACACCTGTCCCCAGTCACCTCATCACCAAGCATTCAAGTACAGCTCCTTGCCACTTCTCCCCTGCCAAATCAATGGTTCATGTTTACATGCCACATTTCGCGTTCTCCAGATTCCCGTTCTGCCCATCCGTGTACCGACCGATCGCCCGTTCCCAAACATTCTGCCTGAGCCCTGCCTGTACTTCTGTTACTCGCCGGGATTCTGACCTCTCGCCTGTCCCCGACTCCTCTGCCTGTTCCTTGACTGTACTACTGCCTCCAGCCCGGGTACCGACTCTCTGCCCGCCCCTGACTACTCTGCCTATCGCTCGTCTGCCCCATCGCCGCCGTTACATTAGACGCCTTACCTCCCGTCCCCACACACTCTACCTGCCCTTTTCCCACTTGCTCCCAGTCCATGCTTGGATCCCCACTTGTGCCCGTGACAGGTTTTGCCATCAGGTACCGGGTCATGTTTTCCAGAGGGGTCGAATACTTATTTCCCTCATTAAAAGGCAAATAATTTAATAACATTTTTGACACATCTGGACTTTTTGTTGTTATTCTGTGTCTCTGTCTCTCACTGTTCTCTCACTGTTCTCTCACTGTTCATTTTAATAGTAACCTACTATTAAAATGATCGACTGACCATTTATTTGTCAGCGTTACTTTTATACATATATGTATATTTAGATACTTTAAGAATGAGCGGCTGTATTTTTATCAGACTCTGTAAGGTGAGTATGTTAAAGAGACGACTATAATTTTACTACAGTTTTTTCGTATAATAAAAGTTTAGTTGTTTCATTTCTTTTGTAGTTATATTGTCAATGTCAAAGGGCATTTCTCCTGCACTTATCATGAACAACTCGGTTAATGTCGCCCATGTCAATAATCAATACTACATATTGTAGATAGGTTAGCTGACAATACAAAATATTTTAGATGTAAAGACTAGGCAGGCATTTAAGTGTGACCAATATATGCACAGTATGTTCATGTTTTAGCTACTGATAGAATTTTAAAAACTAATTTGTGCGGTTTCGTGCTCGGCAAGCATGGTGGGGCCTTGGCAGACTGGGAAAGTGTGTGGTAACTGGAGGCTCCAGTCCACAAGAATACATTTGGTGAGAAAACAGTATGTTTAGATCATATTAAAATGTTGTTTGATGTATAAGGATTTATGTAGACAGTCTACTTTTTTCCATTATGTGCGACAGAAGACAGTCATTAACGATGAGTGTATAAAAACTCACAACATGTATATTTTTGGGATGATTCACTTAATACAACATTAATGCTTGCACAAAATGTATTGTGCAAGCATTACATATTTGACAGCCTAATATTTAATCTCCCTCTAAAATAAAACCTTGGAGTTTATTACAATACCAAATAACCAAGACAAGCTCATTAGACCAACTGTTGAGAACAATGTGACCAAATGCTGAGAACGCAAAAACATTAGTCTCCCAAGACCAGAAGCTCTTCAATCAATCGGTGAAAGTACCAAACGTACTTTCACCGATTGATTGAAGAGCTTCTGGTCTTGGGAGACTAATTTTTTGGTAACTTTTGTCTGGACAAAGCCCAAAACAATCAACTGCTCCAGATGGTAGGACCGCAATTTCATTTGTCAAGTTGAACACCTGGTCATTTGTCTCCAGTAAGAAGAATGCAATTGATTGATTTATACCATTACTGGAAATTGCAACTGAACAATCTAAAGTAAAGGGATTGTAATAAAGCTCAGTATACAGTATGTAGTTGAACTTTGATGAGAAACGTTACTGATAGTGGGATGAAGAGGCTATAGTCTAAAAAACATATTATTGTTCACAAGCAGCTAGCTAGCCAATAATTTGTAGCCTACGTAGGTAACCACTGGCGAAAATAGTTATCCATTTTATAAAACGCCGCTTGCAACATCTGTGGAGAATCAATGTTTTCTGAGTAGTTTCATAGCTGAACAAAATGTTCTGCAAGCTTTCTGCTTTCACACCATAGGTGTGTTTGAGCACTGAGCAGGCTAGATACTCACCCATGGGGAGCAAAAAAGAATTGTCAAAAGACCTGTGTAACAAGGTAATTAAACTATTAAGATGGAAAAGGATATAAAAGCCTATCCAAAGCCTTGCAAATGCCAGTCAGTACTGTTCAATCACTTATTAAGAAGTGGAACATTCGGCATCTCGTGATACCAAGCCAAGGACAGGTAGACCAAGAAAGATTTCAGCCAAAACTGCCAGAAGAATTGTTTCGGATACAAAGAAAAACCCAACAGGTTACCTCAGGAGATATCCAGGCTGCTCTGAAAAATGACGGTGTGGTTGTTTCAAGGAGCACAATACGACGATCCTTGAACAAATATTAGCTGCATGGTTATGTTGCCAAAAAAAGCCTTTACTGTGCAAAATGCCACAAAAAAGCCTGGTTACAATGGGCCTGACAACAACCTGAAGGCCTGTTATTCTGTGCATTGCAAACAAGCGGGAAAGTTCTCTTGTTGCAGCATCTGTGGATTTTGTCATACTATCTGAGCCATCTTGGAAATGCCTGGCCTCTGGAGAAGCTTTGTCCCTCAAAGAAAATCCAAGCAGTTCCCACAAACTGCATCAGAAACATACTACAAAATACAGTCAAGGGTCTGGTCAATTTGCAAAGGTGTATATATGTTTTACTAGGGTAATTTGTCTAGATACATTGCACATCATGCCCAACAGCAACATGATCGAGTGAACTGATGGCACACAGGGTGGGCAACACAGATCGAGGGACAAAAGGAGATCTCGAGCTCTGGCTTCCAAGATGCACGCTCTCATAAGGCGCATGCCCAAATGGAGATCCAGTTAGGAAACCTGTTGGGCCGGTCTCTATGCACTCTTTGCCCTGTTCACAGCGAATCCCAGTTGCGTGAAATGAGACACCACTTGGAAGGTGTGAGCTCTCACCATCTTTGCTGACAGGGCAAGGACCAGTAGGTCGTCCAGTTAGGCCAGGAGACTGGTGCTTTGCCTGCGTAACGGCTCCAGCGTCGTCTCCACACACTTGGAGAAGGTGCGTGGAGCCAGCGCGTAACCCAAGGGCACTTGTGTATTTGTAAGCCCTGCTCTAAAAGGTGAAACAGGAAATACTTCCTGTGTCAGGGAATAATTAGGACTTGGAAGTAGGCCGAAACAATTTTGGAAAATCATCTAATTGCGATATTTTTTTAACCAGTATTGCAATTGTGATTTATTATGCATTTTTTTTCTGCATGGATCAACAAAGACAAAAAATAAATAATTGTATAGTATGATCAACACAATATTCAATTGATGAAACAAACTGTTTGGCCTATATTTTATGAGGAAATTAGGTAATGCATGAATTGAAATGAATGACATTTTTATTTAACTACTTCAATCATAGTGGTATTTTGACTGATCTGTTGAACGTCCGGCCTTGTAAACATGTAATAATTATCATGACAACATAAAGCACTGACAAGTAAGCCTGATGTAAACATTAACATGAAAGTCAGTAACAAATATCACAAACTAAACTGCTGATTACAGAAATATGAAAACAATTGTGTAGCTTTACCACACTCAGTATTTAGATAGTTCAAAGTTGCTGTAATAACCATGTGATATGTACTGAACTTCTTTGAAACTGAACTTCTCTAAATAAGACATTTTTTTATATAGGTAAATCAAAGTTAAAATATAGGAAGTTGATCTTGTACACCTTCCACCAGGCCAAGGAATTGTCCTCTCCATCAATAACAGTGGACGACAGGTAAATGTTTAATTCTGCCTCCGCAACATCATCAAGTTGCACAGGCAAAGCCGTAGAGACTACACTGGTTTTGAAACAGCCGCCAAAAAACTTATCTGCCCTTTCCCCAGAGGGCTATGCACTTTGAGGCTTCTGAATGGTTTCAGTACGAGACCTCTTCTCCTGCCAGATGAAGTAAAAAACACATTTGTTTTGCAGTTAGATTATATATAAATATTGTGTGTTTGTGGAAGTTTCATATTCAAGGAGATTATTATTATTAACCTGGTTATAGGTACGTCTTGCTGATTCTAGCATTACTGTCTTTAGTCATCCTTAATGGCAGGGATGATGTCTGCGCTGATGTACTGCGTTATGAACACAGGGTCCATGAACGGCGCAACATGCTAAAGCTCCTGGGTGTTGGGGTCACTGTATTCGTCACTGAGGTCTGCCAGGACCTTGAGTTTTAATCGACCTAGCCAGGTCATTGTCCTCAGCTTCTTCAGCCAGGACTGATGTGGACAGAAGGTGAAGAACTGGCTTGAGGTAGGAGATGCTCACCTACTCCTCCCCAGAAAGAGCGTCTGTAAATTCCAGGAGAGGATGCAGTGCCTTGTGAATAGACTCCAACACGTCAATATCCTTCCAGGTTGGGATGACCCGCATTTCGGTCACCTGACAATACACGGGACATGGCTTTGGCCTGGGGGTGTGCTCAGGGAGTTCGAGCTCCCTCTGTACCTCATTGCTGCCTTCGTCCAACTGTGGGAGAAGTGCCCCGCCAGCTTCTTGCACAGCCCTATTGCTCTTGACACTGTCATCTTTGATTACATTTTCAGATGAAAATAATTGTAAATCATACAATTTGAGTTAGGCGATAAATCTATTCATTATTACAGACACTCACATTCTGTGTTTCACTCACTCCAAAACTGTCTCTCACACACACACACACACACACACACACA
>JACXGJ010010142.1:0-22593 GCA_016801105.1 Esox niger | reverse complement strand
TATATATATATATATATATATATATATATATATATATATATATATATATATATATATATATATATATATATATATATATATATATATAGGTAAATATATATATTTAGTCGAGATAAATATATATATTTATCTCGACTGTGTGAATTAACTAGCTAAGGTATGCCCATCGTGTCTTAATATATCTTGCCTGGTAACTATTATCAACAGTTGATATTGAAGTCAGCATGGTAGAAAACTAAGTTTGCTATGTCAAAGCTTAACTTACATTTAGAGACAGGAATGCATATTAATACTGTACTTCTGAATCTACGGTTCTGTATTTCACGTCACTGTTTCCTAATAGTTGGAGTTCGCAGTGCAGATGACATGTGCCAGTTGTGCAGAAGCAGTCCGATCTGCTCTGGAGGGGAAACCGGGTACATTTGAAACCGTTCCACATTCATTAGTGTGTAGTAGACCAGACATTCCACTTTTGTTACAGTGTGCTTGAAGTAACACACTGTTAACTTGCTTTGCCTCAAGGCTTCATACTAATATCAATATAATATATCCATACATGAGAATAAAATGGGATAAAGGAATGTTATTTTGTTTACTTACCTAGCTAACTGTTACATTTTCTCCGCAATACATTGCATCACAAATCCATTGGGCCCCTTCAAGCTTTTCTTAATATTTTTCGATCGACAGACATTTAAATCATAGCCGGTCACAAGGCACCAGATATCAGAAGACCGATGTCCCTCTTGTCACACCTCATCTCTGTTTTTCTCTTCTTCTTTCTCTAATTTTTTTTGTGTAATTCATGCTGTCTCTCTCTTTATTTGGCGCAGGAGTACAGTCGGTGAGAGTCGACGTGGAGAAGGAGGAGGTTCTGGTTGAGTCCGCCCTGACGTCTCACGAGGTTCAGAGTCTAATAGAGAGCACAGGACGCAGGGCGGTGCTCAAGGGCATCGGTGGACCAGAACAGGGTGAGGCTGCGGCCCCCTTGACACGTCAACGCAACACGAAATCACGTCCGACTTACAAACTTGTCTGTTAATAGCTTAGCTCCGCTTTTGGGTTGGCATGTGTGAACAGACTGACAACTTTTGCTATTTGTTTGGGATGATTCCAGTGGGTGAATAAAGCACTGTCTCTGTCCTTCTCAGACACGAAACTCTAATATGTCCACACAGCTTTAGTGATGGAGCCATCGACCACAGGGTCTATTAACCGCTGGGCGACTTCATCCAATGCACTCACAGACTTGTGTGTCATGTAGGTGTTTAGTTGGTCAGTCACAGGTGTTTGAGCCAGCCAATGTGCTTGTGTTAATGTACTGCGTTGTGTGTCCGTGTGCGTGCGTGCGTCAGACCTGGGTGCGGCGGTAGCCATGATGGGCGGTAGCGGTCGTGTTCAGGGGGTGGTGCGCTTCCTGCAGCTGTCCATGGATCGCTGTTTGATTGACGGGACCATCGATGGCCTGGAGCCTGGTGCTCATGGCCTCCACGTCCACACGCTGGGAGACCTCACACAGGACTGCCAGAGGTAACGCGTGTGTGCGTGCGTGCGTGTGGGTGCGTGTGTGTGTGTGCGCGGCTGTAGACTTGCCTATATGTAAAGCACTAAGAATTGTTATATTACAATGCTAAATGCCAATCATTTTTGTTGTTTACACAATGTAGGTTCAGTTTTAATGTGACATTATTCCTCATCTTTTTAAAGCCATAGCATACAGCATGAGGGGGGTTTGTGTGGCTTATATACCACAATTAATGGCTGTTTTCAGGAAAGACGCAACAGAGTCATGGGACTAAACCCCCATGAGGTGCCTTCTTTTTATTATATATTGGTTACTAACTGACGTTTTAATAGGAAAAAGTCATCGTTTGTCATTCCCATTGAACATACAGTCTCATACCATGGCTTTCAGCATTCAAATCAACTGCATTGTAATATACCATATGAATTGCTTTGCTCCCAATGTTTACTTGCCACCTTTCAGTTTCCTTGAAGTAAGTTCAAAGAACACCTGAATATGAGCCTTTATGTGATGGCATCACTCCAGCTTTTGATGAGTTCACACTCATCTGATTGCCTCAGTGGATCATGGGAAGGGACTCATGTTTCTCCTTGCTTATGTGTTTGTACAGTTGTGGGGAACACTATAACCCCTATGGGAGACAACATGGTGCCCCGCAGGACCCAGACAGGGTACAGTTTCCTTGCTTTCACTCAGGAGTAGAGATAAGTTGTACAGCATCGCCATCAATTCCCAGTGAATCGGGGGAACTTTCTGAGGCGACATTTTCCAAAACTGAATTGTACTGTCTCATAGAGGTAGTTGAAGAGGATGTCATTGGTCTAATAAAATAATTCTAATGAGATTTGTTTGCTTCATTGGTTTGTTAAACCTGATAATTGTCTATGGTCAAAAGCAATTCATACTCAAGACACTGATTGTGTTCTCCTCTCAGCATGTTGGGGATCTGGGGAACATTGTAGCTGGACCAGACGGCCGAGCCTCTTTTAGACTAGAGGACCCTCAGTTGAAGGTAAACACACCTTCTGGTTATTAACCTGTGTAATTACAAAAGCAGGTAATATTTCATTAAACTGATGGGACAATCCACACCTCTTCACGTCCTGTAGGTTTGGGATGTCATTGGCCGTTCCCTGGTGGTGGATGATGGTGCGGATGACCTGGGAAGGGGAGGACACCCTCTCTCCAAACTAACCGGAAACTCCGGTCAGAGGTGAGCTACTTGACCAGGGTTTTTATTTCCTCTTCTTGACATGTATCCGTGGGCGCATGTCGTGTCACATTCGGCGCTGGGTCTCATTCTTCCTCTCCGTTGGGTTACTCTGTCGTGTACAGGCTGGCCTGCGGGATCATAGCCCGCTCCGCTGGCTTGTTCCAGAACGCCAAGCAGATCTGCGCGTGTGACGGGGTGACGCTGTGGGAGGAGCGGGACCGACCGCTGGCCGGGACGGGCCGCAGCAAGACCGCCGCGGACACACCCGCCGCTCACCTATGATGGCTGACCTATGAAGGCCTTGTTCATTATTGCACACCGTAGCAAAAAAATTACTTTTGCCAACGGAAATGACTACAGGGAGTTTTCAATTAATCTCACAACAGGAAAAAAATTGACTATTTAAGAACCAAACGGGAACAAGTGGTGAATCAAACAGATAAAAAAAAACTGATTTTGTCTAATGTGAAATTGCTTTAGCACTTTGTGTGGTGTGCATACAGTCCAACTGTATTTTTTTGTTTTTTGTTGCAACACTATCTCCGTCATGAATACAGCCCATTAGTGCCTCTGTGTTTCAGTCTCTTAGTGCCTAGAGTATTTCACCCTGAATGGTAAACCTTACTGATAATGCACTTGTTCAGTTGCCCTGAGAGAGTAGGGGAGTGGAGTCCAGGAAGGAAGACCAAATTGTCAGCCAAATATCCCCTTTCAAGGTGTCATTATGCGGAGCTCTGATGACAAATGAGCAAAACAACAGGAACAGGATGTCAACTAGACATTGTCTAGATGCTAACTCAAAATTAGCGTTTCAATACTTTGTCAACTAAATCAGTAGCTTTTTTTTTTTCAATCACCCAGTCAGTTTTTTTTATTAATTTTTGATTTAGTGTGATCCTTTCAGTTTTATTTAATGTGCTTTGTTAGGTGAATGTCAGGTCCTCCAAATCTGTTACTGAAGATGGCACTTCGTTTAGCACTTGCTTTTAGCCCGTTGAATTGAATTACCGTTTGAATCAAAATCTATGTGGCCAGTGTTGTAATGTAAAGTGAACAGTAATTTATCAATATTGTCACCATTGTTTTTGTGTATCTTATTTGCAATAAAAAGCATAAATTGCCCTTTGGACGCTGATGAAACATGGCCAGGAATTGATGAACGACAGACTTCGGCTAAAACAAAAAATACACAAAGCATTTTTTTAATACTATGTTTTCTAACGTTATCGTGAATTATCAGCATTCTTGTGTGGCGGTCTCCTCGAAACCCCCCCCTCCCTTACTTCCCCATTGGTGAAGAATGTCCGTCATTCTGAAAAACGGAAGCAGGCGCTACCATTTTGAAACACGGCACTGCTTAGGTAAGTAAGATGGAAGACTCCTGTCCATCTCTTTCATTCGATTTTGTTTATAACGAGGAAATATACGCGAAATAAAGACTAAAAAACGATTACGTCTCATTCGTTAGTACGTACGACACGAAAGACGAAAACGTGGTCTCGTTACTGTTCGTTTTACATGTAGCCTACTGTATCTCTTCCAGTGCGGGAAAATTCTGTTACAGTAACATCGTAACATGAACTTGGAACAGTCTTTTTCATGTTTCCCATTCAACTAAATTAACTAAATACGCGTATAGCGTTTGTTTCCATTGTGTTGATAAAATGCATCGAAAATAAAGCAATTGTTGTTGGCTTAAACAGATCACATTTCCGCCTCGAGGTTGGTTCATTCTCGATCTACAACCAAAACCTAAGCATCCCCTCCATTATACATTTTAAAGAAAACAATGTCGACAGCAGGTTCATTTTTTATTTGTGACAAAATAACGTAAACCCGCAGGAGGATTTTATTACATTTCTGCGACGTCGATTGGGAGATTCCCAATCACTGAAGCCAAAATAATAATTTGTCTCGTGCTGCGTCATCAAAAAAGCGTTCCCTTCCTGATGACTAATCTGAACTCGGTTTAGCGCTGTTAATATATATGATCTCATTCGAACGGAGACAAGGTCGATGCATGTAGTTTCCTGTATGCAGCTTCATCACGGTAGTGTCTAGTTACAATAATTGCTTTAATTAACAGATGATGTAGCAACTGGCCCAAATCCGCTAGTTGTTGACAAACCTTCATGGAAGCCAACCCCGTTCATAATAATAATAATTATTATTTTGCTTATTGCCCATGTACCTAATGTGCCAAATGTGTCACACCAGCCACACTTGAATAGTGCAGTCAGGCCAATGGCTCATTAGCAACTTTAGGCAAGAAGGATCAGAGGTCAATTTTTTGCTGAAGAATAGAATAGGCTACATGGCCAAGTTATCCTCCTGTCTTCAATCAAATGAAATACAGGTCTGTGGTGTCTTCATTCTAACCAGTGTATTTGTCATTATTGGGAACAATGGTTAAATGCCATGGCTTGACACCTACTTAATTCCCAGTTTCACATATGTAATTATAAGTCATTTTGTCAGTTGGTCCTGTCGGTCCTTATCCTGGACCAGTTGGCCCTTGTCGTCTCGAGCGTCACAGACAAATCGTTCCAACGAGCCAACGTGTTGGGAAAAATTTCGCATTCCCAGAATGTTCACTTGTTTGTGTGTCCTGCGTGATTGTCCCACCCCAGCGCCACCATGGACAAGAGCAACACGGTGAAGCTCTTTGTGGGCAACCTAGCTCTGGACACCACCCAGGAGGAGCTGTCGGCCATCTTTGAGTCCTACGGCCAGGTGGTCAGCTGCAGCGTCCTGCGACAGTTTGCCTTCGTACACCTACAGGTAGGCTCTGTGTACTGGCTGCATGCTACCTTCCGTGGTTTTGACAGTGTTCTTACTAATCCTATGCGTTGAAATCCCTGAGATGAAATAGACTGCAGTAGAACCTAAATTGACATGTTTGAGGAGTTGTGGATATAACTTTGGTCAACTATGAACAAACTCTACATCGTTTGCAGAAAGGTTGTTCACTTCTAGCCTGCCTAATCTCACGGCTAACTCCGTTTACCCTGAATGAAATGGCTGAGATGTGAATTGAGGACCAACGATATCAGATGTTCACTCTCTGACAAGGATCTCTTTTATCTCCTATATTTAAAGATGACTGATGAAATGGTTCACATGAAATATCTTTCACACATTTATTAACAGGGTGGATGCATTTGAGCCTTTACACAGTAACATTTTTGTGTAATAAAATAATAATGTTGCGTTCAATATTAATAAGAACGCCAGACTATACGAAAGACCGTAGTATTGATCGTTAATTGAAGGCGGCTTTTAGGTGGCATCGGGCCCTGCTGTGGGGTGCCGTGGCTGAGGGGGCGTTTTTCATAAATGAGGGGGCATATCTAATTCATATCACATTTGCAGTGTTAATGCGTAAACAAAACTGGGGGCACAGATTCCATCGGGAGGAGCCATGCCCCCTTTTTTTATGTTCCACTGACCGGCCTAAACCCGAGGTATTAGTGTTGTCTCGGTCATGAATTTGGCGTTCCTTTATCCTTGTGTGACATTCAGGCTTATTTACAAACTTGTGAGAGTAAATGCCAGCTGTGCAAACAATATCCATGGTTAAAGCCTTCAGAACAGAATGTCTGATGCTTGTACATTTTTTTTGTTTTTCTGTCTGTTACTTGGTATGTATCTAAGCAAAATCGAGTTCATCGGGTTTAAAACAAATGTCCTTCGATGTTTTCTCACACAAACAATGTCTAATGTACAAACTTCAATGTGTTTGTTAGTCATCCTGTTTGTTAATATTTTCTAATCCCACGTAATGTACTTTCAGGGGGAGGGCGCTGCGGAGCGGGCCATCAGGGAGCTCAATGGCCGGGAGTTCAGGGGGAGGAACCTGGTGGTGGAGGAGTCTCGGGGCAGGCCGCTCCACTCCACCAAGGTGTTCGTGGGGAACCTGTCGGGCATGTGCACCACCGAGGACCTCCAAGAGCTTTTCCAGACCTTCGGCAAAGTCCTGGAGTGTGACAAGGTCAAAGGTGAGCCAGGGCTCTAATCATGAAAGGGTTTACTCGTGGGTGATTGGAGACATTGTACAGGACATGGGTATGGATTACTAGTTGGCAGCCATATTTCCCATCAAGCAGTGTTTTAAAGTGTGGGCATCACTATAGAGCCCACCTACATGTGTTTTAATACATTTTAATATGCCTGGATGGTGTTGGATCATAAACACATGATCAACCTGGTCATTGGGAGGGTACTGCCTATTAAGTTGGACATTCCGCCTAGTTGACTACATTAAAATGGCAGACGCCTTCGGTCTCTGGGCTAGAACGCGTCTCTTCCCGGAAAATCTTCGGACTATCTCTATACATCTATCTGATGTTGTACTGCTCAAGGAATTACTGCATTTCCAGAATTCCGGCTGTAGTGTTTATAAAGTGTCACCTAAATATAAAGTGTACCAGCACCCGCAAAGAGTACTGGCACCTATTTCAGTTGCACGTCACGCACTGGCTACCATTCATTTCTAGTTTACTGTTAACATCCAAGGTATTCTTAGTTGGGATGGGCTTTTTCACTGGGCTTAGAATTTTCGCTTTAATAGCAATCAGGTAAGAGGCGTGGCTAGATGTTAAGTGGTGTGTATAGAGTGGTAAGAGGCGTGGCTAGATGTTAAGTGGTGTGTATAGAGTGGTAAGAGGCGTGGCTAGATGTTAAGTGGTGTGTATAGAGTGGTAAGATGTGTGTATTGTTGTAAAGTGTGTGTATAGAGCGGTAAGGTGTGTGGCATGCTTGGTGTGGTTCTAACTGGTGTCCCTGCGCTCAATGACAGCCAGGCTCTCCTCTTCTGCAGGCTACGCCTTCGTGCACATGGAGAACAAGGAGGAGGCCCTCCAGGCAATCGAGGCCCTCCACGGCACCTCCTTCAAGGGACGTCCGCTCTCCGTGGAACTCTCCAAGGTGCTGTTGCAGGATGTACTGCCATATGAATTGAATCCCTAGAACGGGGTACCGATCACTCGGCCAGTGGCCATATTGAGTGTCCCCATGCTGTTGCAATCAAATGACCATGGCCTGACAGGGAATTCCCGTTCTAGTGATTGTATTTCTATGTGTACCACAGTACCCTCAATGCTCTGCGTTTAATTTCCGGTTTTATCTCAGTAAAGGTGTGCCAAATGATTGTAGAGTGACGTGCTACAGTACCGACAATGCTTTCTGACGTATAAATCCAGTCGTATCTTAGCTAAGACGTTTCTAAACGCTGTAGAACAACGTACCACCTTACCCATGTTGCCCTGAGATGTAGTCTAGACGGGGTTCCTACGCTGGCAAAGCTAACGGTGTTTGTCTCATCCATGTAGGTCCAGCCCTCCAAGCAAACGCCCACTGGGAAGATCCCATGCGTGAGCTGCGGCAAACAGGGCCATTACGCCGGGGAGTGCCCCGTGGGGAAGCCCTCCCTGGAACAGTACCAGAGCCAGGCGGCAGTGCTAGCCGCGGCTGCCGCTGCTGCAGCCGGCCTGCCGCTGCAGGTCCAGCAGAGCGTCCACAACTCCGTATACAACACCTCCACCTTTGACCCCACCTACGCAGCGCTGACCGGCCTCACCACCGGCGCGCGAACGGACAGCAGCTCGGTGAACCAGGCAGTCTATGGCGCCCTGGCGACACAGGTGTATGGCGCCAATGTCGCCAATCAGCTCTATGGTGTCCAGGCGGCCAATCAGGCGGCAGCGCTGACACAGGCCGGCGCCACCCAGGTGTACGCCAGCTCCATGAACCCCGGCCACGCGGCCCTCTATGGCCAACTCAGCCAGATGGCGGCCAACCCCGCGGCGGCATCAGCCGCCGCCTACTCTACGCCCGTCTACACACACGCCATGGCCAACCATCACCCAGGGGCGGTCTACCTGGCGGCCCCTGGTGTGGAGATCCCAGGGGCCGCTGCCGCCGTCAACCAGGCCTACGCCATCGCGCCGGCTCTCTACGGAGGCGCGGCATCCGCCTATGGCCACATGGGCATCGGAGCCATGGGCGCCGCCATGAGTGCGTCTGGGGACCCGTCGGCAGCCATCTTCGAGGCGGCGCGGGCGCACTACTTTGTCCAGGGGCAGCAGGTCCTGGCCGAGCAGCAGAACGCCGTGGCGGCCGCACAAGCGGCGAAATCCGGAGAGAGGGACCGCAGCCCGCTGAGGCGCTCCGCCGGGTCCCTGCTCCCCGACCCCGTCATGAAGCCCTTCATGTACCAGAGGGCGCCCAAGCAGCGGCGGCCGCTTCTCCCGACCCCGGCCGGGCGCGCGGCAGAGGAGGCGGCGGAGGCCGCAGAGGATCCGATGACGAGGTAACCACTTTCTCCGCCTCGTCCCGCTCAGCCCTTATCGATCTTTCAAGTTGTCTGGCCAGATCCAATTCGGTTTGCTTTAAATGGAGAAAGTTTCTGTCGACTCCTCCGCAGGGCCACATGAGAACGATGACTCGCTCCCCAGTGGTTCTGTGGGAGAACTCAGTTTTTTCCAAAGCCTCTCTGGCCATCCACGGGGCAGTATACAATACGCTTGCCTGTTCCTTCAAACCTTTCCAGTCTTAAAAAACGTTCAGTGGCTAGCGGACGTGGTAACTGGGTCAGAACTGCCCTGTGGATCCCCCTGTCACAAGGCTGTCTTCACCCCATGTATATCGCCTGATAGCCTGATAGTCAAGTGTGACGTCAGACGCCCCTTTTCTGGTAGCGTGCTCCTTTTTTTTGTGTGTCGGTGTGTGTGTAAACAATACAGTCCCTTACGTGTTCATGATCTAAAACGCTGCATCTGTCCCCTTTCCCTCCGTGTGTATCTTAGAGAGCAGTATCAACAGTACGCTGAATACTACCAGCAGCAACATCAGCAGTACCATCAGATCCAGCAGTTACAGTAATTAGGCGAATCCTGATTTCCACTCCACATCTTAAGTCAGCTGACGTTCTACCCGCCGGCGCGAGTGTGCGTCCGGCTTGGGTGGCAGCTGGGGTTCGTCCCCATTGGTTGCGGAAGCGCCATCGCTGCACTCCCTTTGTTACGCCACATTAGCCTCCGACTGATGTTCCTAAATACCGCCTACGCCGCCACACATCCCCCCCCCCCACCCCCACCTGTCAGAAGACTCCTAACCCCAATACATCGAACTACATACACTCAAGTTCCGCATGGGTTGAAAGACTACAATTCCCTACTGGTAAACGATATAAAACGGCACCGTTGCTGTAAGCCTGTGAAATTGCCCGCCCGGTCGATGATTTAGCGGAAGGCGTTGTGTGAGGGGACTGCGTTGCCCTGGTGGTAGTTGATCTAAAACGTTCTATCTGTCCCCTTTCCCTCCGTGTGTATCTTAGAGAGCAGTATCAACAGTACGCTGAATACTACCAGCAGCAACATCAGCAGTATCAACAGATCCAGCAGTTACAGTACGGACTACCTACCTACTTAACCGCCCCCCCCCACACCCACCCCAAAAAAGTCTCTGCACCCCTGTAGATTTACCCCTTTGGAATCTTGTTTGTGTATTGAAAAAAGAAAAGACAAATGTGTTATGCCCAGTCGGTAATGCCAACCGCCTCCCCCCCACCTGTGTCTCCCTCCCTTTCTATCCTCCCCCACTCTCTCCGCCCCCCTCCCTCGTTCTTTCCCTTCCTCAGGTACTACGCAGAGTACTACCAGCAATACCAGCAGTACCAGCAGCTCCAGCAGTACCAGCAGCTCCAGCAGCTCCAGTACGCCTACCCGCCGCCCAGCCACCACGCCGTGGCGGCCATCCCGGCCCACGCCGTGGCGGCCCACCACCCCCTCCACGGCCAGCCGGGCCACGTCGCGGCACTGGATGCCGCCCTCAGGCCAGTGGTGCCCGCCTCTGCCGTGGCCGCCGCCATGGTGACGGCGCCCCGAGTGTATGAGCCGCCGCTGCCGCCGCCACCGAACCGCAAGGAGGCCGTCCTCCGCCGAGCCCCCGAACTCTCCCTTCACACGCCTGAGCCCCCCTTCCGATAGTCCACGCCCCGCCCCCAACCCCGCCCTCGCACACACCTCCTCTGTACCTCCGATCCCGACCTGCACAACACCCTCCTTCCTCTCAGCGGCTGTCTGTTTGTCTGTGTGTGTGTGTGTGTGTTTCTGTGTATCTGTGGGTATATTTATATATCTGTGTGGTGGGTCCAGTTGTCCATCGATCACATTTTGGACTAACACCACGGCCTGGGTCTTCGTGCCTCACCAACAGTGCGGTTGGAGAAACGCTCCGCTTGCGCCGCACACGGTCGGAATCTCCGACACGTCCGGGTTTATCGGCCGTCTCAAAAGGCGGCCCGGGAGCCCGTGCTAGGCGGTCCCTCTGAGCCGTCTGTGTAAAGACGAGGCCGACGTGGCCCAGCCGATCGGCGTACCGTCCGCGCTGTTGTGTTGTGGCGCTTGGACCCGGAGTTGTCCCGGCGCTTGGGCCCGAACTTGGCCCGGGTATGTGTGTCCAGCATAAAGTGGGACTGTGGCGCAGGGGCGAGAGATCGTGGCGTCACGAACGCTCACAACACTGCCTTTGTTCTCCTCCACCATCTTACCTCGGGGGATTGCGGGGGGGTTGACATCACAGATCAGTCACACTGTGTTTTGTAAGAACTACCGCTCTACCTACTCCCCCCCCCCCCCCCCCCCCCCCCCCCCCCCCCCCCAAAATCCCACCCCGCTGTAACCAGAACACTGAAAGACACTGCTGCCATACCTCCCTTTGACCCAGTCCGTGTCTTCGCTGGCGGGTTAAACGTTTGTGCCCCCCCCCCCGGATTTTGCCGGGCCATCTTGCCTCTGCCAACCAGGCCCGTTACAAGGTGCGATTATCTGCCTTTTCAGCCGTGTGTAACTTAAAGGGTTCGGAGTCCATATCAATTCGAGAAGTAAATTCTGAATGTGGAATTGAAATGGAATGGACCCCAGCCGTGGTAGATGAAAACCACATTTTAGTAGCAGTTAATTTGTACCTTACTACCAGAGTCTTACTGTATCTATGAATTCTAAGAGGCCTTTTTTTAGTGTTTGTTATTTTAGTTGAGTTTTTTTCTAAAATTGTAGGTGGGGTTCAATGACGTTTACATTTTGTCCCCCCCAGGGCCATGTGTGGGTTATTGTATGGATTTATAAGGACGTCTACTTTTTAGACTCGCTAGAGAATCATAGTGAGTGTCAATAAGCTTTACATTGTGCCTAAGCTTTGAGTGAAGTGCATTTAGCATGGGGGAAATCTCCTTTTTAAAGTGCTTTTTTTTCTTACGTCGACGGTATGTCTTTTGAATCTGCAACGGTGCGAGAAAGTTTAGGACGACACTCCGCGACCCTTCTGGTTGTTGGCCACATTCGCGCCGGTGATCGGAAATGACCAGGGATGGAGCAGTATCTTTCAGTATCCCTCGTCCCCGATGTCGTTGCACCCCTGCTGTAAGACGACTCGCTGCCCCCCTACCCCGCTGTGTCCTTCCTCCGCGTCTCCCTGTGGTTTCAGTGATTTTATGTCTTTTATCTCGCATATACTCTCTGTCTCCTTCTCTGTCACACATGGTTGCATCTCCTGTGGGAATTCTACTGTCACAAAATACACGCTGTCTTTGTTTGCTTGCCTTGTTCCTGGCCGTATTGTTTTTAGAACCGTGTTATTATTTCTTTTCTTTGGATTTCTTTTTTTTTAACAAAAAGAGAACTGAAAACCGGCATGCTTTTTAATATGTATACTATACTACATATAGTAGCCACCATTTAAAATAAAGAATGTTTCTGACTACTGTGAGAAAAAGAAAAAGTACCCTGAAGCGTCTGAGATGCATTTCTCCCTCCTTGTTTTTCCCACCTTTTTGTCTTTTTCACTCCTTCCCGTCTCTCCCTCCTTGTTATGATAAAACCAGACCCGTATGACAGGGGACCAGGGTGGCGGAAAACGGGAATAGCGCCTGTCAATGTGTTTCCCTTTATTCTGCCTCGGTGGATGGGGTAAGTCCGGGTTTGGGATAAGAGCCACTCTCCTGCCTCACTTAAGCTCTTCAGTACTGACCAGACAGACTCCGGGTGTTGTCCTAATACTAGCCATTTTCTCCTGAAGTGTTTACTTGTGCGCTAAAAAGACACGGTAAAACTCTGACCCGTGCCGCCGCCAATTCGTCTGTACGCGCGGGGAATGAGTGTACACTTCAGGAGGAAGGACAGGTTGTTGGGACACGGCCCTTTTCACCCGTGCCCCCGGCAAGGCTTCCATAACCTCTGACCTTCTTTGTTACTGCCGCTTCCTGCCAAGCCGGCATCGACCTCATGCCGTTTTTAATTGCAGATTCAGTATTGAGTAGAGCAGAGAGCATTGCTCGCTTGCAGATGACCCCTTTACCCTGCTTCCATGGGGGGTGGAAACGCACCCAGGCATGTCTGAGATGCTGGGGGAGAGGTGCACGTAGGATCTGTCATTTTGCGGCCGGGGGGGGGGGCGCGAGGCTGCGCTTGGTCCTACCGAGTCGCGAAACGTCGTTGGCGACGCATCTTGTCGCCACGGAGTGCCCGTTAACGACGTGCATGTGTCATTCTGTACTCTGCATTGACGCGACATGCCTACTAACTATTTCAACTGAAATAGGTCCGCGGGGGCCCCCGTCCAGACACCTGGGAGAGGGCGTGGCGCGAGGCGACAGGGGGAAGACGGTAAACGTCACGCAGGCAAAAGGGCAACGCAGTCCACTCCACCAAGGTAAATGAAACAAAAGCACTGTTCCCGCCCCCCTCCCAACCCGCTGACTGTGCCTTGATCGAACCCCTCCCCCCACCCCTCTTCCGCCATCACCACCGCCACCCCTCCGTAGCTGCTCCTTCTCACCTGCGTTGACATTGCCAAACCCCGGGGGGGGAGGGGGGCTTCCGCACGCCGTGACGTCTCCTGACAGATTTCCGGTGACTCGTCCCGTCCCTCGACATGCAACTGCTACAGGGACTGGGCCATCAGTCACTGTGTGTGTGTGCGTGCGTGCGTGCGTGCGTGCGTGCGTGCGTGCGTGCGTGAGACTGACTGACTGACTGACCCACTGGTAACGACGTGGCTGAGAGCGTGCGCGAGGGTGATGGTGTGTTGGACCGACTGTGTGTGTCGTTGGTGTGTTCTGAGGCGTTCATGTGGAATACCTCGCTAGTGACTCCTCCTCCGCCGTATTCGCCGCCCCTCCCCCCACCCCCCCACCCCTCTGCGCCTGTCCGCCGCACACAACGCTTGCCGCCGCCTGCCGCCATATCGAATCTGTGGCTCCTACCACCCACCTACCCGCCCCCCCCCCCTCTGGCTGTGGTCGTAACCACGGCGAGCTGGAGAGGGACAATGGACACAGCGTACGGTGGCCTAGAGGGCTCACATGCCCGGACAGAATGTTTCCTCGTGAATGAGACGTGTGGTAGCGGGTGGCAAAAGGCGGGACGCTTGGTTGGCTGTGAATGGGGGTTAAATCACTGTTTCACTACTTACCACTGGCACAAACCCCTCCTTGAATTAGTCGGTTCAAAGTGATCTAATTGGGAGCTGAAAAAGTATCTTCTGCGGGATTCACATATGTTCTGTTTAGCGCTCTCACCCCATCGAGAAGGTCCTATAAGACAGCACAGGAAAGGGTTGATTGCCTGCAGATTCACTGTGATCTCAGGACTCCTATAGGACGTCTATGGTGTGGGGACTCCTCTTTACTGGTGGCAGCTGCTGTCCCTGCACTGACTTAATGGTCCTTGGTTTGCTATGTGTGTATCTGTTAAGAATCTCATGTTCATATGGCTGGATGCAGTTGTCCGACGAGCCCTCTGAACAGCTGAGCAGCGCTTTGCTGCTCTGGGGTCAGAGGTGACGGGGAAAGGGCGTGCTCTTCCTGTTTTTCGGTCTGCTTATCCCAAAAATGATTGTCGCTTGCATAGCTGGATGAAAAGCTGGATGGATTTAAGGAAGGTGAGTCGTCAATGTAGGGTCTGTTATTCGCTGTTTCCCTAACTCCGATCCTGATCGTGGGGGCCCTGAAAGACAGGGATTTGAAACGCTGGTGCAGTGTGGAATGAGTTGTTTACCACTGTGTGGACAACATCTGCATTAACAACTCGAGCTTAGGCTTACATCCATTTCCCAAAGCCTTCAGTGATATTTGGGGATTTTAGATAATTTCCTACTGACACAAAATCAAAGGAACTCATGGACAAATTCACACGCAGACCCAAATGGCAGAGAGGTTCTGTCTGACAGTCAGCAGCAAATTACCCAGAATCCCTAAATATCGGTAATACAAAGGTTTAACGGTGGTCAGCGCCAAACTAGAAACGAAAGGGGCCTTTCGACCTCCATGATCAGGACGTGGTGCACTGAATGCCTCAGAGATGGACGCGTTCAGTCAGACTTGTTGAGTCGCGCTTTTGCAAATGCAGCTAGCTGAGCGTGCATCTGTAAGTCCCGCCCCCTGGCCTGAAACCCTAAAAGATCATATCGACGAACTGTCTGACAAGAACATGGCTGCAGCCTCTCCACCGCTTCTGTCCCGCCCTCCCTCTGGACAGGACAGGGATACGTCCGATGCTCACCCCTCTTCCCCGAAGTGTACACTTATTCACTCCCCCCCACTCAAAGAACTGAAAATAAAGTAAAGGAGTGAACAAGTGCTCGAGGAGAGGGTGGAGAATTTGAATTGGGGCACAGCGTTGTCCCACGGATGGACCCCTTAATCCTGTCTATTGTCAGTAACACTTAACATTGTTGCCCGAATGCTACCAAGTCACACTGAATATTATAATGACCTATGCCAGTGCTTGGAAATGCCCTGTAATTAAGGCTGTGGCTTAATTAAGAATCTGGGCCAAGTCAAGTGTAGTTACTGTGTATGACTGTGTGACTACATCTGGTTACGGGATACTTTTTATAGTCCAACTAGGTGTAAAGGCAACATAATGTGAAGTGTTAACTCAACGGCTGTCACCCAATGCCTATTATTTTTTTTTACTGGGAGTGATTTTATTTCGCGTGGGATTGAAGGACATTTTTGGGGGAGAAAGCATATTGTATGCCAAACAGGATTGTTGGTTATTTTTTGCAATGAACTAATGTTCAGAAATTTGGTGCTTTAAATACATTTACAGGTAGAAAGAATGAATAATCGGCATGCCTAATTGAGTTGAATGGTGACACGTTCATGGTGGGAAAAATATTACCGGTCTGTTTTAGAAAATTAACTTGGAATCTGCCGGAGTGATAACATTTGTTTTCAACACTGTGCATTTTAAAAAGGTGATTATTGAACTAGTTTAGTATACTGAGCAGTGCATAAAGTGGCCTTTTCATAATGAATTATGCTGAACAAAGGTGTCCAAACCACTCTGACAGATTCAGGTTAACTCTTGCACTGTGAAAATGTCACCTAAAATGTATTATGACAAATGAATATACACAATTTAATTTAAATGTAATCCATTCTCATAATGCTTATGTCTTGAGGCACTGTACAATCTGCATGGAAGTCCAAAATAAATGAGATTTTCAATCGTTAATCATAGATTATTTGTTTAAACAAATTATGTAGTGAATTATGTCATTTTTCATGTTATACTGTTATATTTCGCCTGTTCATTGATTTATACCTTGAGACACAGCACTTCATAATGGCCTGGTCATGTCAATATAGGCCTTATAGTATTACTGTATATAACCTTGTAATTATCCCTTCATGTATGGCTGGATAGGTCAACATGGCTCCTCCTCAATGCTTACAGGCAACCATCCAGTCTTTCTACAATTGTCTTATATCACTGAAATATCTTCTTCAAGAAGTCTAGGACTTCATGTTTAGTTACCGAATTGTATTTGGATATATTCATGTCGCCTACTATATTGCAAACATTTTTTCCGATTTCGATTATGGAAACCCCTTCCCTATATTCTGTTTTGTTCTGTTTTATAAAATGCTTTGCAACATAATCGGCGGGAGCGAATATACCTGAAGTGTCCTTAGCCTGGGCTGAAATATGTAGAATGCAACAGCTGTGGGTCCCTGGGGAGAGGTTTGAAAGTGTCTCTGAACAGTCTATTCCTCTCAGTTTACTCGATGCATAATGACATTTTCCAGGGTCTAGCATGATTCATATTAGGCGGGATGAGGGGATAGAGCCAGGGACAGATGGGCCCAGCATTGAACAGGTGCGCTCCACAAGCTGTTGCTTACATACTCTCTCAGTAATTGGTGTGATTGACGTTCGCGTCAACCTTTCACAAACCTCCCCACTCCAGGATAGGTCAACTCCACCTCAAGCCAGCCCATCGCACCTTTTTAGGGTCAGAAACTGATACTCGCGGGCTCGTGTCCTCATACTTATTGGGGTGCTGTCACGTGTTCAACTTTTGACCAGGAAAGGAGCACCGGCTACGCAGGGCATCTTGTAGTGGGAGCTGCATCTCTGCCACTGGCACCTCGCACCCGTGAGAGTCTGTACCTCGCCAACGCCTCTCTCTTGCTCCTGCCCAGCACACATAACAGACAGCGAGTCCTCAAGCCCACGGAGGGTTCCTTTTGACGTTTATAAGTCTCGGAGTCCTCGTTTCTTTTCTATTTAATCCGAGGGGCAGTAGTAACCCTAACAGACGGCGTGATGATGGCTGTCGAAACCCAAGCGCAATATACCACCACGTATACGATGAGCGAGGAGCATCAGTACATGTCTCCTGAGGATGAGTGGGACAGAGATCTACTGCTGGACCCCGCCTGGGAGAAACAGCAGAGAAAGGTACGTTCGGGGCCGCGATGCTTGTTACTGAAGTCAAGAAGTGGCCCCATGAACTTGGTGGTGTGTGGTGATCTGAGTCCGCGAACTCATTCTTCCTCTTTTATGAGTTCCACGCCGGACAGAATCAAATGGTTTTCAGTTCGTAAAGTTCTGTGTAAAAGTAATTACAGTTCTCAGGTGAAACATCATGAGTCGCAGAGAGGGAAGCACTAACGGCCCCTTCCGTTCTGTAAGCTTTGAGCAGAGCGGTTAGATATGTGGAATATGTAAGAATCCATAAAACAAAACATTTTGCCACAGGTCAGCTATAATAGAAATACCAGGCATATAGGCCTAGCCAATAAATAGACATTTGCATGTATATATAAATGTATGTTGATACATTTACAGCAAATAGGTGTCACCAAGTTTGCTTAAGAAGTTAGGGGACTCTGCCTTATTTTTCTACGTCCTTGGTAGCAAATATTTGGTGTAGGAATTGAGTTGGGGTAGTTGGAGGGTCGACAGGTGCATTTAATTAATGAGCCTGAGCTGTCAAGCCTAAAAGTCAGTGATCTGATGTGACATTCAGCCATGACATCCGCCTGCTTGTCTGTGTCTCTATGGACTAGCCTAAACATGGACGGGGGAAACCATAACCACTGCTAATACATGCATGGTTGTCAGTTCAGCTGTCAAATGCCTACATTTCTGTCATTGTGATCTTATCGTCTATTTATAGATTACCTTTAATTTGCCAGAAGAGAAGACATTCTGGTATTTTATAGAAGGCTCATGCAAAATTTGAGTGTGGTCTGATCCTGGAAGAATAGTTTTTGCATGAATGTCCCCACCTCTATCTGGAAATATATCTGGCCTATTTATATTTATACATAACTAGCCTACTTAGGCTGATTGGCATTTTACGAGATTGTGGATAATCTACACAACATTCAGTAAATACAAACAGAAGAAATGTGTGCATGAGTTGAGTTTTTGAGTCCATATTCAGTATAAATTCAATTTTTATGGAACTCCCTTATAGATCTGTTATGTTAAAGTTTCCTTCAAACAGTGACTATACTGGTGCTCCCAAGGCTTTCATGCTGTGTCTGTACTCGAGCTCACAGACCTATTTACTGTGACTGTACTGGAGCTTTCAGAGCTTTAACACAGTGACTATACAGGAGGTCACAGGGCATTCATAGTGTATCTGTACTGGAGCTCACATGCCTATATACTGTGACTGTACTGGATCTCACAGGGCTTTCACACAGTGACTATACAGGAGGTCACAGGGCCTTGATACTGTGTTTGTACTGGAGGTCACAGACCTATACTGTGACTGTACTGAATCTCACAGGGCTTTCATACAGTGACTATTCAGGAGGTCACAGGGCCTTGATACTGTGTTTGTACTGGAGGTCACAGACCTATACTGTGACTGTACTGAATCTCACAGGGCTTTCATACAGTGACTATTCAGGAGGTCACAGGGCCTTGATACTGTGTTTGTACTGGAGCTCACAGACCTATATACTGTGACTGTACTGGAGCTCACAGGGCTTTCACACAGTGACTATTCAGGAGGTCGCAGGGCCTTGATACTGTGACTGTACTGGAGCTCACAGGGCTTTCACACAGTGACCATACTGTAGCTCACAGGGCCTTAAGGGTGAGAGACGTCAACAGATGGCCAGTCAGGCAGCAGCCAGGAAGAGTGAGTGAGTAAGAGAATGGCAGAGGAGAGACAGGGCTCTTACAGACGTACATCCACTGGGTTAGTTTCAGACCCATGAAGAAACATGTCCTAAAAATACAGCTGAACTTTTTCTGGTCCTCCCCTCCCTCCCCCTCTCATTCTCTCTCCCTCTTCTCCACCCTCCCCCTTCCGTTTCTCTCGCTCTCTCACACTCTCCTTCTCTCTCCTCTCCTTCTTCCTAAAGTGCCAGTACCTCCAGCAAGTCCCCTCGCCAACAATCTTTCTCACACCTTCTCCGTTTCTCGGCGTGGCGCAATCTTTCTCACACCTTCTCCGTTTCTCGGCGTGGCGCAATGTCATTTTCCATTTTTTGTTGTTTAGCTGTTTATCTTTTTAAACCGTAAATTGATATGAGCCGTTGAGCCGCACGCACGCACACACACGCACGCACACACACACACACACACACCACACACACACATCAGAAGGGCTGTGTTATTCACCTCTATGACAAGACTGGGGGAGTGGGTCACTCTCGGCACGTAAAACAACAACACACACACCCACACACGCGCACGCAGCCAACACATGCGCACAGTAAAGAGCGGCTTCAGAAAGTGATATCATCTCATGAATATAGAAAGCTGCATCATTTTAAAGTGAAATTGATCTGAAAGAGGCTTTCGCCACCTGTTCTAACCCCATGCCCGACATTTCAGTGGAAAAGGCGGCGACTGTAAAGCAGGCTCAGTTATAACGTGTTTGTCAACACACTTGGGTCTCTGTTGAATATGATATAGTATTCAAAATAGACCTCAGCTGAACTTTTTTAGTTTCGTTGCGCCGCTGGAGGTTTGTACATTTTGACTTCGGATGTATATTTCGAGCAACTATTTAGAGGGTTAGATGATCATATTCTAATTAGGTCCGAAGAGTTGAAGTTGAGTTTGTAGAAGTAGACCCACGGAATTAAAGCAATCTCAGAGGGTTAACACAAACCTTCAGGTAACACGTTAAGTTGGTGTCATACATGGTATCTGAACATTGACTGTCTAAGGATTTTAGAACTGAAGGACGATGAATGAGAGCAACTTGTGAATTTCAATTCAGACCCGTCTCGTGTCTAGATTTACCACGCAACAATGTTTTTGCCTACAACACATTGCTTTGTCTTTGTCGGTCTCCTGCCAGGCAGAAGAGGACTGCCCCCTCACTCCCCTAGAGCCTGGCTCCTCTCTACGTCTTTTTTAAAGTTCCTACCTTTCCAGGCACATTTTACTAACCACTGTGCTACCTGATGTGCCTGATTTTGGGGGTTCTGGGCTGGGTATCTGTACAAGCACTTTGTTACAAATGCTGTTGGAAATAGGACTTCATTAAACAAATTGGATTGATTTATGTTGGGTTGGATATATTCCATGGAAAGTCATTTTTTGAGGTTAGCAATTTATGGAACTAAATAAATTGGGACGTTCACTAAGCATATAAATGGATTGTGTATTTTGTATTTGTAGCTCTGTGTATCAAATGGTTATCAAAATGCTACTTGGCATCTACACTAAAGCACTAATGCAAAACCCTCAATTTTAATAATAACTAATCCAAGATAGACCACATGATGTTGTTTCCAATGCGAGGTTAGGGTGTCCTAGTGGGCAGAACCTAGGAATGATGTGGACAGAGCAAAGCACGAGCTAACGAGATGCTATTGGTTTGTTCTAGCACGTATTTGCATTTTTTCAGTAGGTAACACCCACTCTTTGTAGTGTGTGTTTGTAGTAATATAATTTTGAATTAGTAATGTAATGTCATTTGCCCTGCACTGGGTAAAGTTAGATTTGGTTAATAATGCATATTCTTGTTTTGGGAATAGAAAACTGTATTTAAATCAGATTTTCATTGAAACTGAAAAGAAACATTAACATTAAGTTCATTTTTAGCAAAGAAAATATTCATACATTATATACAAAATGTTATGTTGGCCTAGTATTACAACTGTGGCAATGACAGTACATGAACTATTCACACGGAGGAACAACTTAATATGATCAGGGATGACCGTTCCCCTGTGAGTAGCAGGCCTTCACCGCCCTCAGCTAATAGGAAACCCAGCCTGCGAGACTACTGCTTCCGTCATATGTGAAAGGTTATTTATTGGTTAGCATAGCGCTAGCATGACCTACGGCTATGTCAGCCAGTAATTCAGCCATCTAGCCAGTTTGTTAGCAGCTGAAAACCCACAGTATGCACGGTAATCCACTCCGCGGTGGACCTGTTCTCATTAGGATGAGGATCGGTCTCTGAGGCTCAAACGACGTCCTAGGCCTTTAATGTGGTGCACTACATTTGGAGGCAGAAATAGGAATAGGGTCCCATTTGGTGCATTAATGTGGTGCACTACTTTTGGAGGCAGAAATAGGAATAGGGTCCCATTTGGTGTATGAGCTCAGTGAAACTAAAAAGGCTTTTGGACACTCGAGGGGCTTGTTTTAGAATGTTCAAATAATGTTGATCCTTCACAACAACAATCAGTGACTGTCAGTGTGGGTACTTTCTCTGGAAGGACTATAAACTACTAAGGGACCAGGTCAATAGACTTTGAGAAGTTTGTGTGTGTGTGTGTGTGTGTGTGTGTGTGTGTGTGTGTGTAGAATAAGCACTATCTGTTGTGCTTTCATGGTAAATCCACTGTCCTCTGTGCTCTGACACACTGAAATGCACTAGTAAAAACTAACAGTTCACAATTGCTTTACTCTGTACATATCCCTTAATCGCTAGTTCCCACAATGTATTACTGCCTTCCCAGAATGCATTGTATGAGAAAAAGACAAACACTGGATACACTGAATAGGATTATGAGAAATGTGGTATTATTTGGTTTAAACCAGACATCCACTTCCTATTTTCTGTTTATGTGTTTAGTGTTTAGTGTTTTTGAAATCCTGTCTGACGTTTTTTTGTGGGATTATTTGTTGAGTCTTTCTCCAAATAAGATGAAGGGTTTTAAAGAAATACAGCTGTAATGTAATTGTAAGTGTGATCCAGACGGTTTCATGGTGATGAAGACCTGTCCTTTCCCCCTCCATGACTAGGGAGCCTGTCAACAATGTCTCCTATGAGGTATTCATCAGACAGTCTGATTAGACTGGAAATTGATTATATAATTTCCTTTCAACAATTTGACATTAAGTCTCACTAATCAATAGCATGCCACTTCAATAAATGTCACCGTCTGAATCTGTCTGATCCTTTTTATCCTAACAAAACAGGTGTTCAAATGATCCACCGAAATCAAATCTCTCACAATGTGAGGTCTTCAAGAGAATAAAAATGAGGAGAATGGATTCATGTAGGGGGAGGTTCTCTTATGCACTGCTCAACCAATACAGTACATTTGGAGGAGGAGCTAAGATCGAGTGCCGTC
>JACXGJ010010141.1:9903-22670 GCA_016801105.1 Esox niger | reverse complement strand
AGGATGAAGGACGGTGGTCTAAGATGTAGCGGAGGATGAAGGACGGTGGTCTAAGATGTAGCGAAGGATGAAGGACGGTGGTCTAAGATGAAGCGAAGGATGAAGGATGAAGGATGGTGGTCTAAGATGTAGCTGAGGATGAAGAAGAATGATGGAGCAGAAAAGGAGTCTGGCTCATATTTTATATTTTTCAAGGTTAATCCTGATCTTTAGCCTGATTTTCACTGACAATCACGCTAAGTGACAGCTAGCTAGTTTACTCCAGAGCCAAATCCAAAAGAAGCTAACATAGTGAGCTAATCATGGCCTCCCAGTATTCATCAAGACAATCCAGTTAAGTAATCAGAGTTGTGGGTGGCTGGACCACACCAGGTCACACATACAAATGCACAGGCCTCTCACACACCACTGCCACCACCACTACTGATCTTTTGACAAGATTACACCCTCACACTCCCAGAACCACCCACAGGAAAATTCCTAATCTGGACCTATGACCAACTGGCCATCTAGGTTGCTGTACTTTGCAAAATAGAGAATTGGGGTCACCCTGCTTTGCCATGGAACGACCCCAACGCTTTGCTCTATGAACCGTTTAATTTCCAGACTCCCAGAGTCCACTCCAAGTGTCCAGTGCCTTTTATAAGTCCCTTTAAATGCCATGAGACCATCATATTCAGTATTGAAATGTATGCAGTCACCACAGTGAGTCACTTTGGACAAGAGTTTCTGCTGACTGACGGAAATGTAAAGGTCCAGATGTTTACTATCTTGCTGTGTATTAGACATCCGCTACCTGTCTGCATGGTGCCAGGGTAAAGATGAGTATGGAACATTTTAAGAGTTCAATTAGAAGTGTATTACAACTTGCACTCTTTGAGTGTTCATCTGGCACTGCCTGAAGAGGACTGGTCACCCCTCCAAGTGTGGTTCCTCTAGGTTTCTTCATAAATGAAGGCCCCTCTTAGGGAGACTTTCCTAGCCACTGTGCTTCAACACTGTTGTTGCTTGCTGCTTGTGGTTTCAGGCTGGGTGTTTTGTAAAAGCACTTTGTGGCAACTGCTGATGTGAAAAGGGCTTTATAAATACATTTGATTGATTGATTGGCTCTTTCCCAGACAGAGATCAAGCAAGGTAAGGCCCTTGCATGGAATAGTCCTGCTTTATTCCTGCACCCAAATACAGAGATAGTTCCCCATAGGGGCCAATCCTATTGCCCCCAGGACCTTTTTAGGTCCTTTAGTTTGAGCAACTATTTGTAGAGCTGTTGTCTCATGTGACCGACTGGTATTTACGCCAGCAGTGTGTCCATTTGCTGGATTCCTGCCTTCACGCAGGGCCTGGGCTTTTAAGGTAAGTGTCAAAATCTGACTGGTCAAAAGGAAATTCAAACCTAATTAATTCTGCCTATAAAAAACCTCAGCGCAGCACAATATGGCTTTCAAATCCCAGCATGTTTTAAAGAAGTGTGCCAACAAAGTCTGAAATCTGCCTGGAGAACAGCTGTTTAAGTGGTACGATCCTGTTGCAAATGTAAATAAAAAGTATGTCATCTACATATCTTCTAAATGTTATTTCAGTTGATTTGACCTTTCAATAACTCTTGTCACTGTGAATAGGGCGTTTCTCGACTGCATCTCTAACCCATCTCTGTAATTCCATCGTGTCAATTTAAAGTAGATAAATCTGAGAAATATAATCTTCCCTCACAGTGAACTTACACTATGGCACCATGAAGGAAGATGGTGATTTGAGCTTCAACAGATGGTGGTAAGTAGCCAGAGTGGGTAGTCGAGATAAGTCTTATCCTTTATACCTATATGAGCTTACTCATCATTGGACAAGCTGGGGTATTGCTGTCTTGGGTCCTTGAGACATCCCTAAACTTGACCTGAACTCTAACCTGAGGCCATTCTGTTTTTATTGTTTACTCAAAATATTTGTGCAATAATATCTGGAAACAGGCAAATACTTTGGGATATCGGAAGCGACACATTTAACCACTCAATACGCAGCCTCGGTCCCCTCTCAGCAGCTTAACAGACCAACTGGTGACTGAAGATGGACAGAGGCCTGGCAGGTAATGTGTGTCTGCCAGCCCCGGGTGTCTTCACTGATATTCAGCCTTTCCCAGGATGTAGTTGCCTTTCACGTTAAGGGGAGCCCCACTGTCCCGAAAACCACGAAACCATGGTAACATGTAATGACTATCTCAAGTCTAAATTCATTACTTTTGTTAGACTTGTTGTGGGCCACATTGGTGGCAGTTTGACACTTGCTGTACCCACATCAACTGGCCAACCCGGTCAACACTGTGTTTGGATACTGAACGTTCTGACCGGCAGACGTCACGTTATGAGGGTTGGCCCGGCAGTTCACACTGGGTCAACCCAAGGAGCATCCTCAGGCCTCTGCTTTAATCCCTGTTCCTCCGTGACAGAGTGCCTCTGCATGATGACAACTCCATCGGCAAGCTTGCAGATGACACCGCAGCCGTTAAAGATTACAGGATTAAAAATGCACCTAATGGTCGATTGAACAGTAAGCCCGATCCAAAACTGGACATCCATCTCTCATGGGTGTGGGGGCTGAAATGCTAGATGGGTCGACCTACAGGGAAGCGGCGGGTCGGCCTGCAGGGAAGCGACCGGTCGGCCTGCAGGTTCGGTGCCTGGTCTGCATTAGAGGGTGCTGCAAACTGGCTCAGCACCACCCGCCCGGCATTGGACGAGTGGATGTCAAACGCGGCAACCAAGACCACACTCAAGAGACTCCAAGTAGCAGTTCAGGCCTTCGCCCCCAGGGGGCGCTGTCCTCTGGCTGAGCAATTCCAGGTTGGGCAAGTGGTGTGTGATCAGACAAAACAGCCTGGCGAGTGTGATCAGACAAAACAGCCTGGCGAGTGTGATCAGACAAAACAGCCTGGCGAGTGTGATCAGACAAAACAGACTGGCGAGTGTGATCAGACAAAACAGCCTGGCAAGTGTGATCAGACAAAACGAGTTGGCGAGTGTGATCAGACAAAACGAGTTGGCGAGTGTGATCAGAGGTTGCGTCTCCATTTTGCCTCTTCACAATCTGTCTGGATTTCCTGTGATGATGCATAACAATTCCATTTGAATAATCTACTAGATGTTCTCATACAGAGTGACTTAGTACAAACATTTTAAGATATCTAGGTGGAACAAGCATGTAGTTGTAGTAAGTACATTTTACCCAGTGAATAAATTATCAGGAAAAGTCAGCGCCGGATGGACACTGCAGACAACTATATTTGATCTAAATTCACAAGTGCACATCATTATGTACCAGCCAGTGTGGTCGTCGTCTTGCTAGATATTTTGCATTATTCAAGTGGAGAAGATGGCACCGTTTAGGACGTGTCGTTACCCTCCATGTCCTTCTTCAGGGATACCAGGGAGGTCCATATTTTGCGCAAGCGAATAGAGGGATAATGGCACAGATGGATTATTATTTTTTGGGTCGGCTGGAATCAAACCCATGCTTTAGTGATATATGTACACTGGATGCAGGGGTTTGGACTACTGGACAACCTTAATACTCACACTAGCAGGTCTCTTCATACTAGTTCTGCACGTGCAGGTACAGAGGAACCCTGGCTGCTCTGTTTGTCTCTTTGCCATGGTTCAGGACGGGTTTCAATATGGGCGGGTGAAACATACTAAGTCTGTTGTTCACTGCAACAATATCAGAAGCAAAAAGTGTTACAACACACGTTCTGGTACCACTTTATATAATATTTATTGTGATCTTCAAAAATTAAATACGTTTGTATTCAACTTGTGGGTCAAACTATGACTCCACCCACATTGAGCCCAGCCCCGAACTATCTGGCCGCGTGTAGTCGAGGCCAAAGTCCTACATGACTAGTCCTCTATCTTTCTCTATGGAGGTAATAGGCTTGTATGAATGGCTAATTTATTCCAGTGCCTGGCTAAAAGGGCCGCATCGTGAGTAGGTGTTTAAGTCTATAGGAGATACAGATTTAGAGCCACACACGGTGATGACGCTATTACTTACGGTAATCTCCGAGATACGCAAGCAACTAAGTACGCCTCATCACAAATTGTTTTGAATACCGCGCTTATCGTTAGGTTTGTACTTCCTCTCGGTTTGTTTTTTTTGGAGAAGTGACAGTTACGGCTTTGAGGACAAACCGGAAAACGGTCTTAGAGCTACACTTTTTTAGAGTTGGCCTGGGTTAATGGAAACGAAAAAATTCCACCAAAAGTTCCACCAACTGCACGTAATATAACCTACAATCCAAACATATTGATGATTTTACTCCACTGTAATATATAATTTGTCATTGAATTTTTTTTTTTTAGGCTGCACATTAAAAAAAATATTGTTTTAAAACAGACTTAAACTGCCAGTACTGAAATGCATTTGAAGTATATTTACAGTATGCATATGAAATCTGAATATTTTATTTAGTGTTTTTTATGCATTTTAAATTGTATTTTATTGCGTGACATTGTCTACATTCGAATAGTCTACGTTAGAATAGCTTACACGTTGAGTACTGGTGAACCTTGAAAATTGACTGTAAACTGTATTTATATTTCGGCATGATATAGACGCATTTTACAGAACAGTTAAAAATATAAATACACCTACTGGGTCGGAAAGTTGAACAGTAGCTCGTAGATTAACAACGCTTTGTGTCAGGGCAATATATTATGCATTATCTTCTGGTATGTCATTTCTATATCTGTACAGTACTCTAATTTACAACTCACAGATGCTGTACCTTTCAGTCATCCGGCTTTTCATCCAATTAAAATAATCCTACAGCAACATGAAGTGGGAATTGTTTCCTGGATTATGAGTAATAGATATTATGTATAGAGGTTGTTAAAACTTTGCCTGAGGACAAATCAAGTCAGACATTTTACATTTTAGAAGCCATTTTAGTCCTGAATAAGCAGGATGATCGCAGTGCCATACCCTGACGGTAAAATTAGACGAACGAACAGACTTGGAGAGCTTATCAGTGAAACAATTCAAGGAATGTAATAACAAAAAGCACAGCCCTCCAACTGATATACGTAAGATGTATTATATTACAACCCACATCACAGGTATTTTCGTTTTCCAATAAGCTTTCTCTTTTTGGTGTAAACAAAACAACACGTCTAAGGACTGTACCAAGAACAGCTCTAAACCCTGGTATACATTTTACATACATACATACTAACTAAGGCCTCACGCCTGAATTTTGTATTTTATTGTGACCTCAGATTGTGTTTTTGGACAGAGTCTACTCCATCCTTAACTGAACACGACCGTAACCGTAAGGTCATCTTGCCGTTCCCTGTCATCACCAACAGAGGGAGCCACTTACGTACCTTAACCACACAGTGAGTGTATAACTATGTAGGTATTGTTAAACAGGCATTCTCGTTGTCAAATCCACTGGCAGGGCACGTCTTCCATACTCTATAATGCTTATTATCATGTCTCACTGTAATTCATTTCATTGTACTGAAGCTACGTTCATTGACAGATGCTCTCTTCCGGCTCGAAACTCGGCGGCCCGGAGGGACTACAGGTTAGTGGGTCGTGATCGGCGTTGGAACTCAGCTAATCCTTTGGCGGACACCTACATTTCAAACAGCGTTTAAAGAGCGCCGGCGACGGAAGCCTCACACAAAGACCTCGAGGACTTGAACGCTGAATGTAAGCGGACAGAAACCGGGTGTAGGCCGGCTTTGGGGGTGTTACAAAATGGCAGATAATGTGCTCTCACTGCCGTCTTCCTGATGTCCTCTGAGATCTCCTTTCCTCTTGATGTGGTGTGTTTTGCATTCGCATGTATGGGGAACATCAAACAGACCAGGTTTCTTGTCCTGCCCAAACACTTTCCTACATGTCCCACCTCATCTGAGTCCATTTGTTACCCTGTTATTTGCCCACCTGGTTCTACTTATCTCTAGTGGGGACCTGCCTAAAATTCGAGGGACTTTGGGTCCACATAGACCTAGATCATACTCACGCTTACATTTTCTTTACAGTAGAGACCTGTCCACTTATTTGTAAGGAATGTCACAAAAGTTCATCAGAATTCTTATCCAGACATCTCCCTATTCCCTATGTAGAGCCCGGTGTTCTCCCATCAAGACTAGTCCACTACATAGCAGGTAGGGCACCATTTGAGCCAAACCGTGTTGCAGGTGTGCCTGCAGGTTCGTCCGCATTAATCATTTTAGCTGCCCCACTTCCCAGAATTCAGTAGGTTGCATCCCATGATGCACTGGCCTGTTATTTTTCTGCTGAGCTGCGAGGCCAGCGGTGTTCGGAATGCTTTTGTTATGTAAAAACAGTGTAAGCCGGGCCCACGCTGTTTCGTGAGAGGAAGGAAAACTCCCCAATAACACCCTATTCCCTATGTATTGTAATAGGGCTCTGGGTAAAAGTAACATATAGGGATTAGGGTGCAATTTAGGACTAATACTAGAGCTTTTGTAGATATAACGTATATGCTGTCGTCTGCATTCCTGGCCCTCCCGCTAAGCTAACGCACAAATGTACGCTGTGAATGCCTTTGACCCTGGTTGCAATTATATAATTAACCAATGTAGTGTTTTTCTCTGCAGCTTTATATACTTTTTATCTTATATATCGAGTTAGTGTGACTTTGTGGAAAACCTTGAGAGTGTGAACGTAGCCTCTTTTGATCTATGGGTTTTCCAGACGAGTGGTGTGTTGACCCGGACGGTCGAGATGCGTTCAGGTCATTGACGGTGTTTGACTTCAGGTTCAGCCATGTCATTTTAATGCCCCGCTCCTCAAAATTCAAAAGGTTTTATCCCATGATTCTCTGGCCTGTGTCTTGGAGGAGTTGCCCGGCCCAGTTATTTATTTATCCACTTTTGTGGCCTCTGGTAAAAACTCTGTTGTACCGTCCTCTGAGACATTGACTAGATGTGGCGTGTTCATGGATGACCAGTGTGGACTAGGGCTGGATATTGGCAAGTACCTTGCGATACGATATATATATTATATATATATATATATATATATATATATAATATATATATATATATGGCAAACAACACAGAAACAATCTCTTTTAACGTAAGAATCCGTGGCCGCTTTGGCGCTAGCATTTTGACTAAGGCTATTCATAAAAAATGTCAAATGACAGCATACCATTTTCTGGTTACTTATTAATGACAACATCCATGGGAACACAGTAACAGGCTTTTATCCAGTGGATGTGGTGATATATACACAACTATTATTGTTTAAAAGACACACTCATTCAGCGACAGCTACAGCAATTACAATATTAAATAAATAACCCTAGACATCAGAATATCGATAAAATACACTGGAAAAAAAAGAATCGCAATTTTTATTAAATCGTTGTATTGGCACAGCACTAGTAGACAGGGTTTTGGGCAGTGTTCATTGTGTGTTTACAGTGTTTGGACTTTTTGGGGTGCTGTGTTTGGGGTGCTGCCTTGCCTGCCAATCTGTCCCTCTCAATTCAATTCAAATGACTATTGGCATGACATGACAATGTCCATATTGCCCGTCTCCACATTCTCTCATCTTTCCCTTCACTCATCTTTCTCCCTGTCCCTGTCTACTTATTCCCAGTTTCTCCTCTCTCATTCGTTATCACTCCTTATCATCCCGTCTTCTTCAGATGTGTCAGCCGAAATGACCTTTGATGAATGACCTTCAGTGAATTAACTGCCATTGTTGCCGTTGTTACTGTTTTACTATCAGAGGTCCTGTCCCTGATTGGCTCTTCTTCTCTCCACATGATTGGGGTTGTGGTTGCCAGGGCAACAGGATGGAGCAGGCTGGAGCGGTGTCTGATGTTGACTAGATCTGTGACGCCTCCAGTACCACCGTCCACACTGAACCTAGGGATGGACTACGATCACACACACACACACACACACACACACACACGACACAGAGAGATGGGAGTACTGTGGGAGGAGTCAGACTTACTGCAGCACGAGGGCTGAGCTCATCAACAGCAGGCCACGTTGAAACTGGAACAGCCTCTCTATCAACCTCCCCCACCCACAGACACACAGACACACACTCACACACTCACCCACAGAAACACACATTGCAGAATCCCAAACAAACCACTGCTCACTTTATCTGTTTCTCTATCTCCCCTCTCTCCCTCGTGGCGCCCTGACGCTCCCTCTGCAGTCCGCTTCGACTGCTGCCTGCGCGGTTTAGTGTTTTCGTCCTCAGGTCCTGACAGAACCGGCCAGGGAATATGTCCTCCAACTCGCCCCCCGGGGCAGTGTCTGGTCCTGGGGCCAAACCAAAGCCCGTGTCCCCCTTCAGGAAGAGGGGCAGCTTGCAGTACTCAACCAGCCCAGGTGAGTGGATGGTTGATTATTAACTATCAATCAGTCAGTTATTCAAACTACCCGTCTTTTAGTTTATCTTAATTGATTTCATCTATATTATCTCCATGTACAATATCTTTCTTTCTATCACCTATCTGTCTTTTTACCTATTTACATTTATCTACATTTATTTCTCTCTCATATATATGTGTATATAAACACCTGTCTTTCTGTCTTGTATCACCTATATCTGCCTGTCTGTCTTTGTGTTTGATGCAGACATACATTGTTGTCTCTAAAACACAATTCCCCTGGAGTCATTCATTACTGGATTCACTCAGTGTTAAGATGTTAGCCTTCAGTCCATGTGTTAAGGATTGTGATTCATGAACGCATAGAGAGTCTGCTTCAGCAGTAATCCTGGAATCCTTAGCAGACCTGTTGACTGAGAGGGTTGTGTGCTGAAATAAAATGCCAGGGCTGAAAATGCCCTGTTGGATTTCTTGTGCTCAGTGAATTTTGATATAAAAATGTTCTTTATAAATAACTTAGTTCATGTTATTTTTTCTGTGCTAATGTTAGCCAAAACGTCTATATATTTTAAACCATTATGGTATCCAGAGCCGGACTCCCTTTGTGGGGGAGTGCAAAATGTTGTTCCTTTAACACTGCATCACATATTCTCTGATCCTTTTATCCTCATAACTGAATGAGAGGATTAAAGCTGTCAAGTACTGTGCACGGCACTGCGCGGCAATCAGAACAGTATCATCTCCACCGCGGCAACAGATCATAGCATCTATCGGATCTGTCAGAGAATTTAGAACCATGGAAACCGAATTAGAATCTCTAGAACACAACGGAACACAATGTGTTCTGTGGCAAGACTCAGCCACACTGTATATTCAAGCTTTAAGAACAAAAAGTATGTGGTCTATGTCTGACATATGACACAACGATCAGACCTCTGGACACATCTGTTGCCATTATAAACCACTTACCGTATTCATCCAATTTGTTTGTATACATTTTGTATACGTTATAATGTTTTGTTTAATGGAGAAACTGGGGAAATAGCTTGGAATTTCCTTTACTGATTTAACATCGGGTTGTATTCAAACCCATGATGCATCAGTACATGAGAAGGCGGTTTACCCCCCTGGACAACCCTTAGACACCAGACATTGTTTTTGTATCCTTCTTCAGTTGTCCAGGGTTGGTGACCCCCTGCATGCCCACTTCCTGCATGCCCACTTCCTGCATGCCAACGTCCTACTCACGCTCGCCGATAGGGGGGTGAAACGGGTCTGTTGTCCCGGGTCCAGGGTAGAGGGGGGGCCCAGAACAGGGCCCTCATTAAATTATTGAATTATAAAAAAATTAAATAGGCCTATTTGTGGAAAATATAGGTAATATTTGAGTTCCATAAAAGAGAGGAAGAGCAAGGGGCAATGAGAGATCTGGGCGTGGGGTGGGGGCACATCTAAGATTATCTCGTCCCGGGCCCAGGCAAGACTGTCAGCTGGCCTGGTCCTACTCAATCCCTGCATGCCCACTTCCTACACATTTCCTGCATGCCAACGTCCTACTCAGTCCCTGTATGCCCACTTCCTACACATTTCCTGCATGCCAACGTCCTACTCAGTCCCTGTATGCCCACTTCCTACACATTTCCTGCATGCCAACGTCCTACTCAGTCCCTGTATGCCCACTTCCTACACATTTCCTGCATGCCAACTTCCTACTCAATCCCTTTATAGCAACTTCTTACTCATTTTGTGTATACCCAATTCCATCCCACATCCTGCTTGCCAATTCCTGTCAACTTCCTGCATGCCAACTTCCTTCCTGCATTCCCACTGCCTGCATTGATATTGGCTAATCATAGACACCTTTTAAACATGAAAAGCTATTTATGACCATGGTTCTCAACTCCAGGGACCAAATTTACTGCTGGTTTTCTATTCTACCTTAGAGTTATTTGCATTCACCTGGTGTCCCAGGTCTAAATGAGTCAACATTTAGAGGGCTAGAATGAAAACCAGCAGTACTTTAGGTCCCAAGGCCTGGAGTTGATAACCACTGATTTATGATATACTGGAACCAGCAAACTAGGCGGCTTAGGTCACTTGTTATGCCCATTCTAGCACTCGATGCTTCACATATCAAGCCAGGGCTTTAGGCCATTAATTTACAGGGAGAACATATTCATAGCTGCTTAATAAATAAAAATATTTCCAGTATGCACAATTTTGTAAAATAGTCTTCAAAGTCAGGAATTACAAAGCAAGAATCTGGATTTCTTTACCGAACACTGAAAATACAGGGGGGTTTAATCACTCTTATTATTATATTCCCAGCCCAGCAAATAGTGTCAGAAACCACATTGTTCTTTTTATTATTAATTTGTAATCTGTTTACATAACATGCCATTTAATAAGCAGAGCGATTATTTATATGCAAAAATATCCTGTGGATCCACTTCACAAGATGATTCATTCATGACCTCTGTGAGTGTCACCTTTCGCACAGAGACATTCGTATTATTTAGGAAAACTAAACAGACCCTCCAAATCTGCCTTGGAAATGGCCCATGTTAGGGCACTATTTCTCACCCAGGGCCCACCATATGGGCAGTAGAATGCCACTTGGGACATAGATAACCAGAGAATCTTTTAGTATGTCCAGTCGACTGAGACACACAGACACACACAGATGGACACAAACCTTTTCAACTCCTATGGATTCCCAGCCCTGTCACTATCTGTGATGGAACATTTCATACTGCAGCTCGTTTCTAACGCCCAACTCCACCAGCCATGGTCCAGATCAAATTAGCCTGGAGAGCAGGTAGAGCTGTATTCCGGAAGGAGACTTTCCTTTCGATGGCAGACCAGAGATGCTTTCTGCCTGATACCCTGAGGCCTGTATTAGATGGCTCTGTGGTTCTGTGCAGTACCCACAGCCAGACAGACAGACGACACGCTGTTATAATGCAGCCCTGACTGAGACGCTACAGAGGAGGACAGCTTGAGCATGGCGGTTTCTTCACCGTAATAAGCTGGACCAAGTGCACCCATTCATCTGGCATTACCCGAGGAGTAACTCCCTTCATTGTCTGCCATTATCTAGGGAGAAAACACTCACGACTTCAAATTATCTGCCAATATCTAGTGGAAACATCCTGCATTATCTCTCATTATCAAAAAAAACATCATTCGCTATTTAACATTATCCAAAGAGCAAACATCTTTAATTCCCCATTATTATCTAAAGAGCAGACATCCTTCATTATCTGCCAATATTTAAAGAGCTAACATCTGTCATTGTCCACCATTATCTGTAGAGATAACATCATTATCTATTATTATCTAAAAAGTAAACATTTTTCATTATCTACCATTATCTGTTTAGATAACATCCTTCATTATCTATTATAATCCAAAGAGCAAATATCATTATCTGTCAAAGTCTGTAGTGATAACACCCTTCATTATCTATTATAATCCAAAGAGTAAACATCCTTCATTATCTGTCATTATGTAAAGACCAAACATATTTCATTATCTACCATTATCTGTAGAGATAACATCCTTCATTATCTATTGTTAACTAAAGAGCAAACATCCACCTCCTGTGTGTCTGATTCTGGAAGATCATTTAAAAAAAAACATTAGTCCATTTAGTCTGGAAATGGCCTTTAAATGAAGTGACTAAGCTGGGTTGAACTGTACGATTTGTGGTAGATTGTGTAAAATGGAGAATGACTCATAAGCGCTTCATCTGAGGAACATTTGGCTTGGTATTATCACCTCACCCACACATTGATTAGAACGGGTCCTGGCGCTGAGATATCAGATAAGTATAGACATAGAGGATGTGTGGACTACAGCCCACCAACCTGAAGAGAGAGGGAGACCGAGCGGAGAGGGCACATGTTAGTTTAGGTTAAACACAAGTAAATGGGGTGATTCACCTTTCACCAGATTTAAGTCAGACTCCTAAAAGGTCCCTCTCTGAAGAGAACCGTCTGGATGACCTGACATGAGATGGTTCTGCATTTTAAAACAGGAACACCCTGTTTTACACACTGTTGTCATTGACTTGGTATCTATAACAAGAGAGTTGTAGGGGTGGCTGTATCTTAGATTAGGTTTGAGGATTGTCAAGTAACCGTTGATAATCTCCCACCATTGTATTCAAGTGTAATAAGACAGCTCAGAATATCATAAAAATTCTTCCTTGCTGATGTTTGAGGAATCACTTTTGGTTCATGGACTGTATGTGTGTTTGAGGATTTCCCAGTAATTACAGATCAAAAAGTAAGGATCAATAACTAGGCATCAGTAACTATGGATCAGTAAGTAGGGACTAGTAAGTATGGATCAGCAAGTGTGGATCAGCAAGTGTGGATCA
>JACXGJ010010140.1:0-22578 GCA_016801105.1 Esox niger | reverse complement strand
GAGGATGACACTTCTACAGTGGAGGAAGACATTTCTACAGTGGAGGATGACACTTCTACCGCGGAGGGTGACACTTCTACAGTGGAGGAAGACACTCCTACAGTGGAGGAAGACATTTATACAGTGAAGGAAGACACTTCTACAGTGGAGGAAGACACTTCTACAGTGGAGGAAGACACTTCTACAGTAGAGGATGACACTTCTACAGTGGAGGAAGACATTTCTACAGTGGAGGATCACACTTCTACAGTGGAGGAAGACACTTCTACAGTAGAGGATGACACTTCTACAGTGGAGGATGACACTTCTACAGTGGAGGAAGACACTTCTACAGTGGAGGATGACACTTCTACAGTGGAGGAAGACACTCCTACAGTGAAGGAAGACACTTCTACAGTGGAGAAAGACACTTCTACAGTGGAGGAAGACATTTATACAGTGTAGGATGACATTTCTGTACTTACAGACGCTGGATCTAAATTTTATCATCCTGTTGTTGTAGGACTCAAGTTTTTATAAGGTCTGTAGTTTCCACTTAAAACTTTCAACCTTGATTTTCCCTAAAGAAAAAATCTATGCTTAGAAAATTTCCATTAATTATAATCCACATAACATATTTTCTGATGCTGCAGAACTACTTTCCTGCTTCAGAAAACAGCCTAAACCCATTTGGTCCAGATTGTTCCTGGTATATAGAACCGTTCCTTACAATAATTTTATAATGACTTGTTCACCATAGAGACAAATAGATTACTTCTGACTGCTAAGATGTCACAATCACATGACCCCCATCAGAATGGCCTCACCAGGAAGTGACAGACTGGCTGCTGAGACTAGTACTTGGAAGGCTCGGCCACGTGTGTCATGGTGAAGCTGCCGATCTGCGGGACGTTTTCACTATGAGGTTTTGTGGGCAGCAGGTAGCCTAGCAATTAGGGTATCTAACCAAAAACTGGCTAGATCAAATTCCTTAGTTGCCAAGGTTAGAACCAGTGATTCTGTACTTGAGCAAGACTGTTAATCCTAAATTGCCCCAGGTTTTTGTTGTAAATTTTCCAAAATGTTCACAGTCTTACCTGGTAAAAAAATATATATTATCAGTGACTAATTTGATAATTTTACATCAGTAACAAATAAAACAGTATGGTGATTAACAAATAATATTGTGAAATTATTTAAATTAAAATGATTTGCCTCTGAACAGAACGGCCGGGCCGCCATGGATACAGACGGTAGGTTCCTTTCTGTCGCAACGTGTGACAAAAATGAATGCAGGAGAAGGAGAGTTCATGCTTTGAAATGAAAGAGTGATGCTGTTCTCAGAGGTTGTTGTGGTTCCTACTGACTTGTTCACTGTATAGACAAATAGATTGCTTTGAAAGTCTAAGCTTATGAGCTTAGACCTGGGCTTCAATTCAATCAAAATTGCATTATTTACACAGTAGCACTTTTTCCCATAGTTAAATAAACTTCGCACTCTGAACTAAAAATGCTACAACGACCAGAATGATTTGAATGAGTGATATTAATATTGTATATAATGGCACTATTAGGACTAAGGTTGGGTTTGAATGAATCCCAAATATGCTCTGAACTTTTTCACCTTTCAATTAATGATTGTATTACTCTGCTTTTATCCCTCTAACTAATAATCAAAATATGACTGCTTTAGTCAGTTTAGGGAAAGATGTTGATGAGCAGCAAAGAGATACCCCTGTGGTGGAAATCTGGAGACCCCAATCATCTCATCTTTTCCTAGACGTTTGTGTGGATGCTATTTGTAGATGTCATTATGTGGTATGTGTCATCTATTTTTACTCCCCCTTTTCCAACAAAACCTTTTTTCCCTCCTCTCAGTTCTTATGAACTTTCGTCTCTCGCACAAGCCAACCCTCTTATTTGAAGGAAATAATCTGTAAATTGCATGCTGGTTTGTGCCTAATCATAACAACTCAAAGTAAATAGGTCACAATGAGTGGCCCTTTTCTAGTCCCCCCGAGTGAAATCAGAAGCACATGTGTCTATTGGGTTTATTTTTACTTGCCTTAAAGCAGTTACGGCACTAAACCACTTCATGGGCTGTTATGGAGAGTGGTCTCGGTGGAGAGGGGATGAAATTATGGAGGCAGGCAGGCAGGCAGTGCACATGTCACACTAGTGGTTAGCCAGCATTCTTTAGAGAAACAGATGGAGAGAGGGACCGCTTTAGAAGGATACCCACAACTGCTGATGAGGTTTTTGAAGCGTGCGTAGTGTGACCACCTGAACTCAGTGATCCTGGGAACACCTGGACTACTCAACAGCATTTAGTGTAGTCACTTTTGATTGTCATTTGTGCATACTTTTCTGTAGTGTGTGTATTTTGTGTTGCGTGTGTTTCTACAAAAAATCCCTGTTTAGGAAAATGGCTGTGTTTAAGGCTGACATTTGTGCTTAGTTGATGGGTTTTAACGTTTTACCTAGGGCACAATGAAGAAAAAATTTGACGTTGCTGCTCTCAATATTATAACATCCCAGATCAACCTGCATTAGACTTCTGTGTAGACAAAAATCTTGAACAAGTAATTCAAGGTAACCATTGACAAAAGCCCCCTCTGAATTATGTCAGGACAGCTCCAGACCTGAGTGTGCCTGAGGTGAGACAATGAAAGGGCAAAGCCCCCTGTCAAAGGGGCACTCGGATCTCAAACACATCTTGCCTTTCCAAAACCTCAAAGCCTAACCAAAATAGACATGCTTTATTAGAGGGCTGCCACTGGCTTGCATGATCTTTTGAGGCACTCATGTCTAAGACCTAAGACAGGGATGTAACATGAACAGAATTTCACCAAAGGGCTATATAAAAGAATGGTTTCATATCATTTTCATTTCACTGATACCAAGATTGCACGGCATGCACTTGTAACAAATTAAACACACAAACATATTTCCTAACTGAAAATTGGTTTTCAATATTCACCGTAATGTTTTGCCATAGTTTTAAAAAACCGCGTAGCATGATGCTCCCAACACGATGCTTCACTACATTTGCCTTTGGGGTTTTGTTCACCTGCCTGAGCAAGGCAATTCTTGCCTGGTTATGTACTTGATCTGGAAGGTATGCTTTTGGAAGTGTCTTGGTAGTTAGAACCTTCTCCATAACGATGGAGCCCACTGTGGTACTGGGAACCTTTAATGCTTTAGCATTTTTTTAATAACTTTCACCAGGTCTATAATTTGTCAAAATGGTAGCTTGGATAGTCAACATAAAATACTTTGGTCTTCATGGCCTGGTTTTTGATCTGAGATGCATTGTGAAATGTAGGCCTTATAAAGACAGGTGTGTTACTTATTAAATCATGTCCAATCAATTAACTTTGACAAAGGTGGATTTCAATTATGAGAGACACCTCAAAGACATCAGAAGACAATGGATGTATCTGAGCTCAATTTAAAGTGCCATGGCAAAGGGTATGAATACTTATGTACTTCCTATATTTCATTTTTTAATGTTCATAAATTGTCAGTCCCATTTGGTCACTTAAGCAGATCCTGCCAAGCAGTTCTGCTTCATATAAAGGCTGTATCTACCACCAGAAATACTGAGGTCATTAGTCGCATCAGAAATCCTTCCTGCCGACCTCAACAAAAGATATTTCTGAACGTGTAGAAGCAGTTACCACCAAACAAGGCCATTGCATTGGCTACAACGAGTGAACTCTTCAGTTTCCACCAAACAAGGCCATTGCATTGGCTAAAACTAGTGAACCCTTCAGTTTCCACCAAACAAGGCCATTGTATTGGCTGAAACTAGTGAACCCTTCAGTTTCCACCAAAGAAGGAAATTGTATTGGCTGAAACTAGTTAACCCTTCAGTTTCCACCAAACAAGGCCATTGTATTGGCTAAAACTAGTGAACCCCTCAGTTTCCACCAAACAAGACCACTGTATTGGCTAAAACAAGTGAACCCTTCAGTTTCCACTGAGATAGGAAACTTTGAGCACGATTGAACGGTCCAGGCTACATTTCTGACAGTGTGTCTTGAGAATATCTGCTATTTCCATGTCCCCCATCAGCTAACCTTCACTATATATAATTCAGTCTCTTCTCTCTTTTGTGTTGGGCTGAATGTTTCCATTTCCCTGTGGCAGTCAAGAAAGGAAACTCAGGGTCAAACACTTAGTGGCCATTTATTATAGTTAAAATGTCTGATATCGTCTACTAGCTAATGTAATGCAATCGTCAATATTATTGGCAAAGTTCGCTAACTAGAAACTAATTGTAAAATGTAAAAACGATGCCTGAGAATGTTAACATGTTTACAGATTTATCATGAAAAATGTATGTAGTTTCAGCCTGTTAAGCAATGGACATACGATGAGAGCAACCAATCCGGGTACTTTGCCTTTGCGTTATGATCCCGCCCCTTTTTGGTGGAAAACAGACCATTTAATTTGACTGGCGGTGAATACAAAATCCGACATCTTTGCCAATGAATCTTACAATATAAGAAAACGAAATTGCTTGTTAGCAATTAGGAGCACACACACTATAGCCAGTCAGGCAAATAATTATTTAATGTTGTTGCCAATAAAGAAAACACTGGAAATAGAGATTAAGTGTCCATTCATTTGCCTCCATCAATGTGGACGGACGACCCAATCCAGTGGCCGGATATATACCACTACCTAATTTTATCTCCAGGTAATGTATTTATGACATCAGTCACTTTATTTTGCTGTTTTGGTAGTCTGTCCGATGTGACGTTACTGTAAACTAATTAAATCGCTAACATGTTTAGCAAGCTTACCAGCTATCACCCAAGGTACAGTTGACAATAATAATTCCATCCTTACCCGTCACATCCAAGTGCAGAACATATATGATATTTATTAGCACAGGGTTCCCACTGGTCATGAAACTTTTGGAATATCATTGGATTTTAAAAAGTTTATTCCAGACATGAAAGTCAGGGGATTTTTTATTTTTTTTGTTCAAGTAACGGAATATCAGGGAATTATATAGCATGTTAAGATTTTAGTTGCCATTTATCTAATTGTTAAACAATTATCGATCTATCAAATATTGGAGAGGGAGAATTTCGAGCCACGCAAACACTAAGAAGCATTCTACCCGCATGAAGCCAACATGAAGCCGACATGAAGCCGACATGAAGCCGACAAGAAGCCGACATGAAGCCGACATGAAGCCGACAGGAGCATCATCTTAATAATTATCATAATTGTGCATTACATCCATCAGCCATAACATTATGTCCACCTGCCTAATACTGTGTATAGGTCTCCCTTTTGCTGCCAAAACAGTCCATTGAGGCATGTACTCCACTAGACCTCTGAAGGTGTGCTGTGATATCTGGCACCAAGTCGTTAGCAGCAGATCCTTAAAGACCTGGGAGTTGCAAGGTGGGTCCTCCATGGATCATACCAGTTTGTCCAGCACATCCCACAGATGCTTAATTGGATTGAGATCTGGGGATTTCGGAGGCCAGGTCAACACCTTGAACGCTTTGTTGTGTTCCTCAAACCATTCCTGAACCATTTTTGCTTCGTGGCAGGGCGCATTATCCAGCTGAAAGAGGCCAATACGAACAGGGAATACCGTTGCCATGAAAGGGTGCTCTGACACCTTTCTGTCAGTACCAGCATTAACCTTTTCAGCAGTTTGAGCTACAGTAGCTCGTCTGTTGGATTGGACCACACAGGCCAGCCTTCGCTCCACACATGCATCAATATGCCTTGGCCGCCCATGACCCTGTTGCCGGTTTACCTATTTTCTTTCCTTGGACCACTTTGGATAGGTCCTGACCACTGCACTGCATGGTTTTGAGATTATCAGTGTAATTCACTTTGCCTGTCAGTGGTCATAATGTTATGGCTGATTGTATAAGGAATGGCAAGTTCAAAGGTTTGTTATGACTCTACAACTTTACGGAGCTCAAGGTGGATCCTGTCAAAACCTATTGTTTGTGTGTGTGTGTGTGTGTGTGTGTGTGTGTGTCTGTGTGTGTGTGTGTGTGTGTGTATGGAAGGACTCTGACCAGATGACTCATTCCGTATTATTGCCTGTTACCATGGTAGCGTGCAAAACGCTGTATGTATCTTGTGTGTCGTGTAAGCACCTGAGCGTCACAGTATATCTGGTAAGGACGGGGCTATTACTCAAGTGCCAGATTTTCCAAAATAGTTTTTGCTCAGCACAAAACACACACGGCCAACATGTCAGAGCATTGTCTGTCTGCCCGGGGCCAACACATCACAAACAGCACTAGGGAAATCCGGAACTACACTCTATCCATTTCAAAGGACATAACCGGCTCAGTATCTGCTTTACATTAGATCAAGTTTAGGAAAATACCTGAGCTGACAGTTCACTGTTGAACATAACTATAACAGAATGCTTAGAGAATACTACAAATCTCTCTTGATAGATTATAATTGTAAACTTCTGCTCCCTCATGTCCACATCTGATGTGCAACATCCTTCACCCTCCCCACCCCCCCACCTCACAGATAGTACATATCTACGTGTGTGGGAGGCTGATCCCATCAGTGATTCCCCATCAGTCACTCAGTCTGATATGCCGTCAGGGTAACACCGCTCCCAGGCTGACATTGGCGCCGCTAGCTCCTCCCCTCACCTGCCCTACTACACCCCTCCCCCCATGTGGGGAAAGACGGTCTGCTGACGTCACACACCCAGCCCAATCACACGCATGGATTTCACTGTGGTTGCTAGGTGACAGGGCACCAGACCATAACAAACACAGGGCTTCCGGGGCATGCGGTGTACCTGTCACTGTGGGAGCCACCACGCAATCTCGTACTGGCTCACCTGCCTGCTCCTGATTGGCTCACATCAAAGCGAAGCACTTTGGAATGCCAACAGACTTTTTACAGCTCAAGATCACCCATCCTAGAGCCATTATAATGTCATCTGTTTTATGATCTGTGGGCTCCACGGGGACTAGTGGGGCTATAAACAGGTGCATATCATTGTATGCCATGAGGAAGATAAAGCAATGTTTGAACAAAACAATAGGACAAGTTCCATTACTGTAAAGTTTACCCGTAGGTTTGGTTACTGAAATACGTTTTTGAATGTTTACAATCAACTTAGTTTTTTTTTGAGTAACTTCCTTCTTTGAACCCTGGTTGCACCATTGTAAAGGGATTTTTTTATTACAATGTAAAGTGGTTAGAAAGCTTGTGAAAGTAGGAGCAGAGGTGGGCCAGAACAAAGTACTGCACGTTATCGACATCCAACTTTAGATGACAAACATACAATTCAACTTGAGAATTTACGCCAACTGTTTTTCATATTTTTTGTAGTGTAAAATGAAACTAATGAGAATAAATGAAGTACGTGTATAGTAGATTACAAGGTATTTCTTTGAGATACCACATCAAGACTCGGGCTTATGTCTAGTTTCTTGATGTGCGGTTCCTCTTACGATCCTGTGTAGCTCAGTTGGTAGAGCATGGGGCTTGCCAGAGGATCTGGGTTCAATTTCCACAGGGCACTCACCACGGTAAGTCGCTCGGGATAAGGGCATCAGCTAAAGGATACACATTTAAATGAAATCCAGACAGAGTGAAGATTCACAAAAATTGTAACATTCAATCACTTGCAAGAGCCATTGTAGGGAAGATAGATTTTTGAGGTGGGATTTGTTCGGTAAAATAAACTATAACACATTCCCTCAAATTCTTGTCTATTTGAAGTTTACTCAATTTACATTACAATGCTGGTTAAGCATTTTTTTTACTTATTGTTTCTGAGTGTGTTTCTGTCAGACAATTAATATGACCACCATCTGATTGCTGGTTTATCTCTGGCCTGTCCACTAAGTAAATGTGTCTTTTCAGAAATGTGTTTATTATTACATCACCAACAAGCATAAACCTCTAAATCCAACAAGCTTTGCATTGATTGAGCAAAAGCTGCAGTAATTTCCTCATTAGCACATGAGCTAGGTACTGGGGCTGAGTGCCAGTTTGCTCTGCAGTGATTGATATGGTCCTAAATGATATTGCCTCCTGAGTTTATTGGACAACTGAAGAAGGATTGATTGTTAATGGCTGAACAAGCAAAAGGAACCATTGTTAGGTGTCACTGACCAATCCCAGGAGAAGTATGATGGAATATTAATGACAGAGCAATTGCAGGGAAACATACCACTAATTTGGTCTGGATTAGTATGGGTATTCATTCTGTGCTGGAATCAAGATATTCTCTTTTTCCTTGTGGCTTTTTTTGTGTGTTAACTTTAGTCTCAGATGTTGTTGTTAACTGCATCACACATTCGTGAAAATCCAAAGAAACAGCTCATGTATAGTTTATGTCGCATTTATAAAGTGTTTTTCAGGAGAAGAGCAGGATAAAATGAAGTCACAACCCACAATCAACCTTTCATTGCAACGATAGTTCTCTTCTTTGGAATGCTCTCTGTGTTTAAAGTGGTTGTAAGAGAGCAGTATGGAAAACCCGCAAACATGCATTTAGTCATTGAGTACATTTTATGCATTCCAAATGAGGCATGGACATTTGGGAGAATTCTGGACTCATATTAATCCAAGAAGAATTGTAAATGTGAATAGATTGTTTTCTTTTGAATGTTATGTATTGTTTTATTACTTTGTTACATGATCTTTGAGAAATTATGAGGTTTAACTGATAGAGTGGATGACAGCACCCCCAATCTCTCCTTCGGCAGTACTGCGTTAAAACAACCCAATAACTCATTTTATAATATTTCACTAGAAAAGCCAGATACGCGAACTTTCCAGTCAGTCCTGTCTTACCGACAGACATTGCTTGAGATTATGTTGTCTCTCTTCTGATAATGTTTTCTCAGCTTAAAAACAATAGTACAAACTTAGTTATAATTATCAGTATGCTAGAATCTTTAATGTTATACATGTATTATTAAATTATGAATAATATCTCTATCCGTCCTATTAAAGTTCAACATTTACTTTGTGGTAACATTTACTTTATATATCATCACATAACAGAAACAATGTATTTTGTTATAGACACAGAAAATAACATTCTAGCACACATGGTAGGACTCAGTCATGTATATGAACATGATATACATCCTTACATTGTGTTTTATCTCAATAATTATAGATGATTAACTACACCAGGCTACAGTCCTCAGCTTCTCTCAGCCCATCCCCCATCCATAGGCAACCTGCTCTTGTTGTTGTATATTTTGTTGGTTTGCTGTAATGTTTAATATACAGGACATCTCTTTTTGTATATTAGAAAGACATTATAGTAAAAATGTGTTTACTGAGTGTATAATAACATTGATTGATTTACTGTGACACACAACAGGGAAATTTGGGTAGTAAGTGTTGAGATCTTTCAGTCATTCCTGAATCGGTTTTCAGAAACCTATAACATGTTGGTGGGCAGAATTTTGGATAATAATTTATATTCACTGAAAACATTGAGTCGGGTGTTGTTTTATAAACCATCATAAACGTAAGAATGAAATTCCAAGGATGAATCCATTTGAACAATGAGTCTTCTCTCTTGTGGATGAGCTGACAGAAGTAACATATACATCTGACGTTCTAAGTTCTTATCCTCTGCTTGTTGTTGTTCTGTCTTCAGTCCAAGTAGTAAACCTTCTCCCTTCTGTTTTGATGCAATAAACACCTGTCAAACTCAGCACATAAATCTACACCTTTGTCTTCATGAGAATTCCTTACAGACAACTGTTGCTGTAAAATGGGACTTTAAAAAAAATTGACTTGACAGTCTTTCATTTGAGTTGGCGTCATGAGGCAACCTGAACTGGAACATGAACTAAAGCATGTTAATGATCAGGCCTTCTTTATAATATCTGACTTCAGCACACATGCCCAACACTTTATCCCCTAGGATAAAATACTATTTTCTTACAGTTCTTAATAGGCATGTTGACTCAAAAACTCTCTACGTCCCCCTGTTTAGTTCTGAATTGTCTTAACTAGACCAGCCACAAAACACCTGCTCTGGTGCAAAACTTTGGCATCCAAATGTTTCTCTGATAGGCAGCTCTTCAGGGAATCAAGGAATCACTCATGCAATCAGGCAAGCAAAGGCAAGGTTTTATAAGCATCAATTTGTTGGAACATTGTGTAATCCTTGGAAAAGAAAACAAATATATTCTCTATTCCCAGCAGCACTCAAATATGAGAACATGGTCTTTACTGATAAAGCATACATTTTAGAGATCATCTTGCATCTTCCTGCCTAATCTGTCTGCCTCTAGCCCATGTAGAGTAGCTTGGACTGGACCCTAAAAAATGAACTTGGCTTGATTATCTGGCCCCTATTTTTATAAAACTCCCTGTCTTTTTTATCCAAGCCCCTGCCACTTGCCTGTTAAACCTTTCATTACAAACAGCAGTAATCCCACAAGATTGGACAGCTGTTTATGTCATTCCTCTTCAGAGGGGGTGACAAGCTAGACACGAACTGTTATAAGCTCACTTCAATCCTGACTGTCTAGCGTTTATAAATGCCTGGTCAGCAGTTGTCACATAGTGTTTTCTGTGAGATTTAATCAGGCTTCAACGCTGGTCATGGGTGTACCTTAGCATCTCTAAATGTCCTAATTTACATTATATTTGCCCAGACAAAAGCAGTACTGTGTGGCTGTTTTCAGTGATGTGGCTAAAGCACTTGACTGTCAGACATTGGATCCTCTATAATCCTTATAGATACAGCAACCTAGTGTCCAAAGAGGACAGTCAAGCCTGGTTGGAAAACTATGTGTTCAATTTGTTAATGTGGCCTGATGTCTGAGACACAGTGCTGTCCACCCTGCAAAATAGTTTTAGTAACATCCAAGATCTCTTCTTTGACTTTCATTTACTCCTTAATACCAAAAACTAATTAAAGTATGATCTTGAGTCAGATCCTGTCAGCGCCCCAAACCTCCTCCTAATGAATGGGTTGGAGTTAAAGTATGTCAAAACCTAAAATACCTTTGTATATTGTTTTACTGCTCACTCAAACTCAATACCAATATCGTGCACTCTCAGTCTAAAGTTAAATCCAGAATAGATATTTTCTTCCACAACAAGGCATCTTTCACATCCCACACAGCTAAGTATAGCCTTGTAAATGGCAACATAATCTATGGAAAGGGTTCACAAACCTCTGCTCGGGAGATGGGCAGCTCCTCAATAAATAACATATAATTAATCACACTGCCATCTGCTTGGTCCCCAGAGCCTCTTCCACACTCATCACTGTGAACATTCAACTCTGATTAACATGAATAACTCCAGGCTCACCGGTATAAATTCATATGTAAGTCCCTTTTAGGTGAATGCCCCCTCTACCTAAAATCATCTGCTCTTCTTTAATAACCCAGATATCTCATTCTGGTCAGTTTGGTTTACTTTGCCAGGCCATCATTGAAAATTAAATGAAAATGACTTGAATAAGTATTGGTTAAATAAAAAAGTTATGCAAAACATGCTGATATAAATAGGAAGAGTTAAACCAAGCTCAAGAAATTATGTATATGTATGAGACCAGGATTTCTAGTCTGTTGATATATTATTGTTGGATCAGATTTGTATTGCAAAAATTTTAACGTTCAGATATCAATATAATTGACAACATTGTTATACTCATTTTGATGGTTTAGTATATACATAAACAGATGGATTTGCTATACATAATAATAACACGTTGAGAGATTCTCCTAAAATAAAAGGCTTTATTAATGTATATGTAAATTCTAGTCAGGCCCTATCAAGAGCCTTTCCCAGTGCTAAGAAGACCAGGCCTTGACGTTTCATAGCATCTGATCAGGATGACATATGATTCTGTATCTTTGATAGAAATTTAACAGATTTTGTTCATTACAACATTGAACTGCAAGCTGGTTTTAGTCCAAATGTACTGATCGTCCAACATAGTCCTGTCTATGGTAACAGTGTGATATAATGGTAAACTCTTGCTGAGGTTCTTTTATTCTACCATTTTTACAGTAGATAAAACTGCTAATAGTGCTAAAGTGATAAAAATGCTAATAGTGAAACAGGTTTGATATGATTTAAGTGTCATTTTTACAGCATTAAAACGTTTCTTGGCTGGGATTTGGTATTCACACAAATCTGTCTTTAAAGTTGTTAATTTTTAAATATTACTTAAAGGAAAATCTTTACAGTCAATATGAAGTCATGTGAACAAGCACACTTGCTGGAATGTTTTTTTACTTTTGGATATGTTATCTTCCCTGCAGCACAATTGACAGATTAATGTAACCTATGTTATCAAATGTCACTGAAGTATTATATTTAGCAAAAATGTAGTGATTAAAATCTACAGAAATGCATTTTCATAGTACGGAAAAAGTCATAACAAATGGCTGAAATAACTAATGTAGCCATTTCTTGTAACTGTCTATAAATTGAAAATACAGTTATGCTCAAAGGTTTGCATACCCTTGGATAATTTTTAATATACATTTCTTGAATAAATTAAGAGACCACAACACATTTTTCTCAAATCAGCTTCGCTACAGCCATTCCATTCCAATGTCTGGTAAATTCCCACTCAGACACACCTAATTTTACTTAATGAGGAACTGATTAAGTTACCTGAACCAAATCAAATTTAACGAGGAAAAGTATAAAAACCACTGCTGTGATTATCACTATCTTAATGAAAAAGGACCAGCTGGATGTCAAAAACAGTGTAAATAGAACCTCAAAGTTAATTTAAAAATGAAATTGAGGTTGCTTCCATTCTGGAAATTTCAAAGATGGCGGTTCATAAGAACAAGGTCAAACAACAGACATTGGGGACAACAAAGCTACAGACTGGCAGAGGACGGAAACAACTGTCCAGTGACCGAGATGACCGTCAAGTCATTTGAATGTCACTCAACAACTGGAGGATGACATCAAGTGACCGACTAAATGAATGGCAAACAGCAGCTAGGGTGGAGTGCACGGCGAGGACAGTTCGGAAGAGGCTCTCAGGGGCAGGGCTGAAGTCATGCAAAGCTAGAAAAAAGACCATCAATGAGAAGCATTGAAGAGCCAAGCTGATGTTTGCAAAAGAACAAAAGGATTGGACCATAGAGAAATGGAGTATGGAGTCAACTTCTCTTACAAGTCAAATGTTCAGCTTTACCCAACATCTGGTCATCTAATGGTTACACGGAGACCAGGAGAGGCCTACATGCCACAGTGTCTCACAACCACTGTGAAATTTTCTGGAGGATTTGTGATGATCTGGGGATGCTTCAGTAAGGCTGGAAGTGACAGACTGGTGGAGAGAATGGCAAGACGCATAAAAGCTGTAATAAAAAATTATTGATTTCTGAACTGTACCTAAAGTTAAAACATTTGTATGTTGTTGTTGAAAAATTACACCTAAATTACATTACATTCACCTGTAGGCCATAACAGAATGGCACAATCATAAAACAAAACACGGTGACAAAGATTTTTTTTACTGACCCCTGTTCAAAATCTGCATACCATTAGTTCTTAATACTGTGTAGTGCCCCCTTTAGCATCAATGACAGCATGCATTATTTTGTAATAGTTATCTACTACAGGCCCTGAATTCTTGCAGGTGGTATAGCTGTCCATTCGTTTTGGCAAAATGACTCCAGGTCATGTAAAGTCTTTGGTCGTCTTGAAATGTCCATGAGTATCCCATGCATAGCTTTCGTGTAGAAGAATGCAAATTGTCTGCTAGTATTTTCTGATAACAAGATTCACAAGATTCCATGTCCCTTTAGAGCTCACGCCTTTAGAGCTCACACACACCCAAAACATCAGTGGGCCACCACCATGCTTCACAGACATGATATTCTGTTCACTTTAGGCCTTGTTGACCCCTCTCCAAACATAGCGCTTATAGTTGTGACCATAAAGCTCTATTTTGGTCTCATCACTACAATTTACAGTGTGCCAGAAGCTGTGAGGTAAGCTTTTTTGTGGCATTGACACAGTAAAGGCTCCTTTCAGGCAACACGACCATGCAGCTCATTTTTGTTCAAGTATTGTCATATTGTGCTCCTTGAAACATTTGTATCCCAAACAAACAAGAGATCCCTGAATTTAAGTGATTGAACAGTGCTGTTACGCAGGTCTTTTGACAGTTATTTTCTGCTCCCCAGGGCTCAGTATCTAGCCTGCTCAGTGCATCCACATCCATAGAAATACCAAATTGTCTATTGACTATTTATACACAGACAAAAATTGCAATATAATATAAATATTAAAAAGCCACAGGTGTGAGAAATTCACATTGAATCGCCATTTTCACGTGTGTGTCACCTTGTGTGTCTGTAACAAAGCAAAACATTCAAGGGTATGTAAACTTTTGATCAGGGCGATTGGGTGATGTCTATAGTCATTATGATTTAAAAAGGAGCCAAACAACTATGTGATAATAAATGGCTTAATATGATCACTATCCTTAAATAAATGTTTTTTTGCATGATCAGTATTTCTTTCTAAATAAATGCCCATTTTGACAATGACAGTGGTAAGAGAGGCCTGAAGAACCCTTGATGTTACACCAGGGTTCTTAGAGACTTCTGGAAGAATCTTAAGTCGGCTATTCATCTGAATTTGATGGGACAATGCAGATTGGCAGTGCTCTGGAATATACTCCATTTGTAGATGATCAGTTACACAGTGGAATAATGTTCTTTAAATTGCATGGAAATGGCTTGGTATTTAAATTGTATAAATGGTTTTCAGGTTGATTCTTTTTGTGTGTTATGTTTAATCGGACGACCTTTATCAATACATTTTGTAATTTATCTCAGATATCCATAACTATGTTAAGTTACTCACGATCGTAATTCATTAATGACGTAAGGGAGATTGAACATTTAGAAATTATAATTATGATGCAATGTTTTTGTGGCATCCTCTTCTAGGAGTCCGACACATCTGTCTCTTGTCATGTGAAGCCTCAACGTGGGTGGCGACATCCTGATCTCACTTGAATCAGTTCCCCCTTGTGGGTGTAGAAGTGTGATAATGCACAATATTCACTAAGAACGATACCTGCTCTGCAGTTTGAGGTCTTACATCACAACATTCTGGGCCAACCTTTTTGGCTGGACCAGTTGTCCAACTGAAGTAGCGCCACAGTGGCCTGAGTAGGTCAAATGACATTTCAGTGGTTGCGTGCCACTCAGCTATTCCAAAGACTCTAGATAAGAACATAAAAGCATTGACAACATGTCACAGTCTTAAAGCATGTTTTATCAAGATACACTGTGACCTGATTGTAGCCAGAAGTCCATGTTGTGAGTCACAGTAATCGGCTGCACTTGGCAAACTGGTGAGGCCACGTCTCTCCTCTGTTTCACTTCTGTTCCTGTCTTCCATTCTCATATAGTCTAGCACAATAAGGCAGATCCAAGCTGCCGATAGGAGCCCTGATGGTTGCACAAGAGCAGCCACAATGTCAACCTAGCCATAATAATGGGTAATATATTAGGCTCTTTAAATTTAGTATTTCACTACGGCTGATTCCAATTCAGCTGCTGCACCCTGCTCTCTGTGATCCAAGCAAAAGCCATCTAAAAAGAGCAGAGACTGAAAACCAAGGGAAGGGCCACAGGCTAAGAAAACAAAGACACTAACTCCAGTGAGACTTTTACAATAAGATAAGACTCTTCTGGATGGTGAAGTATTTGGAATAGGTTCCAAAACAATCTGCAGCATTTGTTTCTAAGCCCGATAACCACCTGGAGCTATTTGTGCACATAAAGATAAGGGCAATTCCATAAATATATTGAGTGGCCTTTAATAAATCATTTACAGTATGAGTCATAGGGGACAGCTCACATATGGTAAAAAAATATACTTTTCAGAAAGTCCTGGGCACTCCTTAAAGCAGCAGTGTTTCAAGTAAGTAATTTGTCATTTTCAGCATGATATACATTACATGGCTGTGGTATGAAACCATGGGTTTTATAGTTGTGGACAGAGAATTTGGATACCATCAAACTGCCTCGCTCCTCTTCACCTTGCAGTGGAATCCCAAAATGTGCAATAAATGTACATGCCTGAGAGAGCGTTTTAAAGAGTTCAGGAATGAGGACTTGGCTTGTGCCTGTGAATTCTTATGAAGTCCTGGCTTATCCCTCCATGTCACATTAGAGAGGAATGGTAACCGGGTGCATTCTGTACTGAATATCTTTTATTGGCCTTTGTATCCCTCATGTTTTCCTTAAACAACAGATTATGTGAAGCTTTCTCCCATTCTCTTCGTTAAAGGCATAAGATGCCTTATCTGGGCACCTGAGAATCAACACACTGCTGCATCAATCATTCCTCCGCTGAGAGACACGTCATGACAACTGCATTGGATCCCAAATGTATCCTCTCTCTATTGTACCCTTTGGAGACAGCAATACTGCTACGGTAACAGGGCGACAGCAGCAACTGGTTACCTTTCAGATAATTTAAAAGGAGGTCCCCACAATGACAGTAGTACCTGACCAGTCGGTCCACAAGGTCTTTTGGATGGTCCCCTCTAGGAAAAAGGCGATTTCCTGTTTAGGAGTTAGGTTTAGAGACATACTTAAAAAGGTTAGAATTAGGTCTTGGGGCAGGGGATGGGAAACATGTATTTCTGGTTTTCTGGTCCCAACAAGAATAGAAAAAGAAGTGTGTGTGTTTGTGTGTGTGTTGGGAATTTGCCTGTCTGGGTCAGGCAGCCCCACGCATCTCAGCGTGATCCCTGTTCCCCTCATTGAATCACTTCCTCCTCCACATTCCAGGGCTTCTTTCCCAAATGCAGTTTTCTTTGACTCAGGACATGACCTCACACAGGTCCAGGCCAGTGCTGTAGCATTCAGTCAGAGACCCTGCCCCCCTCCTTAGCAGGTCCACAACAGGCTTCAAGGGCAGACTGGGTGACTACAGCTAGGGAAGCCACCAAGCGTTCATCCTCTCACTATTCAGCTTTCCGGCCATAACTGGATTTGTGCATCACTGTGAATGTCTTACACGGCATTGCATGTTTGTGTGTGTATTTATGTGAGCAATAACAACGCCAGTCAGACCCCTTATTGGTGGGCATTTCCTAGATGTATCCTTTTGACAGGTCAAAAACTGTTTTCTTGTTAGATACACATAACATTGGCAATTTGAGGGAAACAAACACACGCACACACACATCTATGCAGGATCTGTCATGATCTAATGCTGAAGCACAGGCAATGTAGCTACATTTGTTGTACAGAGCCTCATTGATGTACCTGCGTGCTATTCAAATAGTAATATGATAAGTCAGTCTAGAAGGAAATATTAGTGTCAAGTTACTTTGTTTTAGATAGTTGCGTCACTTAACAATATTGATGTTACAGTAAAATAGGGTCACAGGCTCAATTCGCAAAGCCCTGCAGTACAGAACTGAGTCTCTGCTTCGCAGCACTACAAGGGTTTTGACCATCATCTTTTCTTGAGCATGCAAGTTAGCTCCATCCCACCAGCTATTCGAGCAGCTTCAGCATGAAGTGGTCTCCATGCTGAAGTTGTGTCTGATTAATAAAGGAATTTATGTCTGATTAATAAAAGCTGTAAATAATGTCCACCCTATTTATTTATTTAGATGAGTAGATTTCTGCAGTGCAGCAGCTGAAGAAGTACAACCTGGCAGACTATCATGGTATACATTTACATTTCCATCACAGTCCATCCTGACCTCCATCACCGTCTGGTACGCTCTGCAGAGAGGGTGATTAGCTGCAACCTGCCATCTCTAGTTGATCTACACAGCTCCAGGACATGAAGGCGAGCGGCAGCGATTGGGGCGGATCCCTCACACCCTCAAAATTGACGAATCAGAATTCTCCACTCCGGCAGAACGTGTGGTCTATCAGGACCAAAACCTCTCGCCAAAAAGAACGGTCTCTTTCCTACGGCAGTAGGTCTCATGAACATGCCCCCGGAACCAAACTGACTATAGCCCACTCCCCACATATACACACAACCCTCAACTAGACAACTCTTTCACATGTTTTTAGTAAATTATTAACATATTGCGCAGTCGGTTTTTGTTTTTTTATTTCTTGTATAAATTGTTTGCACTAACGGGCCAGAACAAATTCCTTGTTAGTGGTGAAAGTTACTTGGCAATAAAGGTCATTCTGATTCTCTACCCTCCTTTGATGTTATTCACACAAGTTAAACACCTGTTCAAATGTACACATCACATATAAAAAAATCTGTCAAATATGTCAATGATTCTGAACACAATTCCTACTGTGACAAGATGATATGGCATCACACCCTGGGCTATTCTGAACAGAATGAGACACGCTTTCTCAATCTTAAGACAACTTGCTGCCAAAACACCTGAATGCACACATAATTCATTTATGTGCACAGAAAAATGACAATAATCTCTGAATTGCCTTATGAAACACTGTGACATCAAATTGTATAACTGGTCAAAACAACATTTTAAAAAGATGCATACCTAACCTAGAGTGCAATTTATGATGGGCCTTTACGCAACGGTGTGTTAAGGATAGGTTTCCAGTCTCTTTTAAACCACGCAAGTATGCCCCTTCTAATTTCTCAATGGCACAGCTAAGCTAAAACATTTTTTACTACTGTACAGTTGAAGACTAGTCTTTGAGTTATAAAAAGTCCTTGAAATTACTGTATGTTTTAATTTGTTTTCGACAGCTTGTGACACTGGTTAAACATCTCACCAATCTGTTTTGTTTTGTGAAACGAGTTGTGTGCAATTTTGGAATATTTTGAACATGTCCTTCGTCCCCTCTTTTCATAAAACTGATCACTGGCCTAAAATATTTGGATAGGTGAAATTATTTCCACAAAGGATACATTTCCCATTCATTGAAATGTAGCAAAAACAAGTTCCTGGAAACAATTCTGTAAGAAGCCTGCAATAGTATTCAATCAAAAGAAACAGCCAAGCTCTTTTCTGATAAAACTACTTTATTGATGCTTGATTTTTTGATATACAGTACAGATTGCAATACAGGCAAATCAACACCACTACTAAAAGCAGTATAACGGAAGTGTTTTCCGATCTGAAGTATTCCCATATTATTCAAAAGTAAGCCTAAGTCTGTTTGGATGATGACGTTCTGACCTTTGTAAGCTTAAACAAACAGTCATTTTATTTAAATTTTTAAGATCAATTTGCTGTGAACTGAATAGTAATATAAACACGCTTAATCAATCAGGTATGGATACATTTTCTGCGTATCCAAATGCTCTTGCCTTATGTAAACAGCTGCAATCAAATAATAAATGGACAAGAAACAGAACCCTCAAATCCAAACACAAAGCCACCAGGACTGCTGGCCCTGTGATTTGGACACAAACAAGTGTTTACAAGACCAATATGATGAAACTTTATAAGGGAGAAAGTGTCCCATAGTGGGATCACCACAGAGATGTTTTTTGTGCCACATTCACTGTTTACCGATTTTGGCCTAGTTTCTGAGAACGTATTCAAACAGCCATGGCAGCCAACTGTTAACACTGATAGTAACTCTCACAAGACAACTAGAAGATCTGCTAGCAATGCACACACAAGCTCTTAAGAGCTAGCTTCTTTCGGTCAGAAGAGTTTACATCATGTCGTTTTCCACTGACCAACGTGAAGACAAACTAAAAATAGAAAGATGAAAATAATTTAACTAAAATATGTGTATCTGATGTTTAAACAAATCAACAGGTAATTTGATTCCTCAGAGTTCATTTTGGCCTGAAATTCATTGTCATGAGACAAACATTAAAACAAATGTGTGGCACATTATAATGGTTTGAACATTTTAAGCAGCCACTTACTTCTCCACAAACTGATCAATGCACCTTATTTTTATTATTAAGAGAGACAAACAATGTCTTATGAATCTTGACCAGACAACAGGTTGCAAAGCATTTTTTAAACTGCATAACAATATATAAACAGGAAAACAGAGAAATGAAGAACACTGTGTGTTCACATTGACTTCGTATAACACTGTAAATTCTTAAATGTTACTTTTTAAGCAGCTGAAATTGACCTATAAAATTTGAGATCACACCTCAAGGACAGCATTTTGATGTAAGAGGGAATAGTATCAATAATTATACTCATTACTTGCAAAGGACTTACCTTTCACTACCTAAAGAATTGTCATACACTTTACTGCTAGAGTAAAACTGTAACCAATTTATATACTGTCACCAATTATGTAGCATTATTATAAGATGGCACGAAACTTGAACCAAACTTCCAGATTGAAATGAAAACAAATATAAAGAAATTTCACAACAAATATCCATGACAAAGGTGATAAAGTAACTGTACTTTGTTGACCAATCCTTGGTCCATCAATAGAAATATGGGTTCTTCATCACCTTATGCAGCTTCTATTGGGTTCGGAGCTGGTAATCTGCAAAATACAAACTTGGTCTTAGGGTACAAAATCTATATAGAATTTAGACACAGATGGATCATGAATCTTCAAAATAGGAGTGGAGATTAAGAGCAGCAAAACCAATGTAGAGCTTTCACTCCATTTCATAACAAACACTCATGCAGTGGAAGATAATTCATACAAATTAATGTTTTAATATTACACCTAGAGCCAAACAAAAGAAAATCAGATGTGTCTCCAGGGAGCTGGCTCCACCCATTGTAAAACTAACAGTAGAAAGACAATAAGTACAGACAACTCTTATTCAAACTAGCAGGACCAGCTAAAGGATGGGTTTCCTTGGATGGCGTAAGACCAAATATTGTGTGTTTTAAGGGGATGTGGAGTTTGGATCCTCTGGTGCTTTGCTTGGCAGTATGAGTCGTAAATAAACATCTTAAATGCACATACATTAAGAGTGAAGCAAACAGCTGTGTTGAGTTTGGTTTCTTGGCTCAGGCCAAGATCTGACTACTTATCTGTTCAGAAATCTCAGAGTTTTTAGTAGAGGTGAGCATGACATCTGCGTGCACGCGCACACGCACATGTACCAGGTTGTGTAATTGTTGATTGTGTGTGTGTGTGTGTGTGTGTGTGTGTGTCTGTGTAGACTGAGACCCACACGTCATGAGGGCAAGCACACAGCATGGGCCGGATTTAACAAGACCAGCACGGCCTGTTAGTGGAAACCTCAAAAATCGTACTCTTTCGCCTAAAGAACACAGCCTAGATTTCTGTAATGATAACAATGAAAAACACCATTTGTTATGGAAACACTGCAGTATGGGGAAGGTTAGACATGGAGTGATGAAACAGCTTGCCCCCTAAGCCCAGCGTATCTGGTTTTCATTTGCCTTAAACCATATCTGCTTTAAGAGCAATTAAGTGCAAAGCCTTGAGTGGAGCAGTGTTTCTGTGGTTGCTAGGAGGAACTAGGCGCTTGGAACAATAGTGAACTAAGCCCAATAGTACTGTGACGTTACGCGGGTTTGAGTGTATTGGTAATTAATTTAACGTGACAGTGGTTGTAAAAAGTTTGGTAGTTGTGAAACGTCAAACACAGACGGCTACATATCCTTGCCACATGCTTTACATTTCATAACATGTTTACTCCCTGTAAAACTCAACCGTTCACGTTTTAAATGTGGGCATTCATACATTAGTTGGGAAGGATTTTTTCATGTGCATTTTGGACATTCAAAACTTTAGAACAGATTTAGGAGACCTAATAAACTTCAGAACTTCAATACTACTACTAGGTTATATTATGACTACCTGGAAAAAAGAATTTTCACTGAACTCTTTAATCGGGTCTACACATCAGTCTAAATTACCCTGACTTGGGAGGATAACAATTTTTAATTGTAGCGTGCACACGTCACAGGCTAGACAATGGGGCTCGTGGCTCATTTCCACCCCCCAAAGCCTGCTTGAAAATGACTGTCCTCTTAACCATCAAACACATGCTGGTTTCCTATATGGCTTTTGAGTGAGGAGAACATTAAAGGGGTAAAATAAGACAGCTTAAGTCTTCAGCACTACTTTGGCTGTGGTAATTGATAGGCTGCGTTTAAAGGCCTTTACTGCACACTCATGGGAGGTCTCTAATTTGGTCCCATGCTCACGTCTCTCCTGAAACGCATGCGCACGGTTGGCTTTCCAGAGACGGAGCCAGTGCATGGTTTTGCTGACTCAGGCTCCAGACTGAGAGGCCCGGTCTTGGGTTTGGACTGGCTCTGGGGGTCGTGTCACTCTTTCACACCACTCTAATATTAGAATATGCCTCTGTGACAGCTCAGTGACCTCAGGCGTCGCCAATCAGTACACACGGTCACACCGAGGTCCTCCGGCCGTGCTGCAAAACCAACAGTCGGCCCGAGGAAACAGCCCTGCTGCCAAGGGCTGCAGTCCCTCCAATAGGAAAGCAGTAAAACCAGCTTCAGTTGTACAGTGACGCGTATAGCTGCCTCATAAAAGAACTCTGCTCCTCTTTAAAAGTCATATGAAACACAATGTTTCAGCTAACAAACGTCCTCCTCTCATGATCAGACATGCAACAATACAACAGCAGAATCATACACAACTGCAAATGTTGGATATGAATTCCTATTATTTTAAATCAGCACACACACAC
>JACXGJ010010139.1:0-22574 GCA_016801105.1 Esox niger | reverse complement strand
GAGGGAGGGAGGGAGGGAGGGAGCAGGTCGGTCGATACTCTGATGGCCACGGGAGAAGAGCTGCATTAGTGGAGAAAGTAAAGGCCGCTCACTGGAGCAGCGCACGGCCTGCATGGCTCTTATCGCCAGTTCCCTGTGTGGCTTCCCATCTAAAACTCAACCAATTCACATCAAAAAGGTTTCGGGTGGACACTGCTACTGCTGACATCAACTTTCCCTGGCTTCTTTGGTTATCTTATTGCTGTCCAATATGTCTCTTACACTTAGAATGATTCGGTCTCTTCACTCAACATGTCTCTTATTGTAACTCCATTATAAATGTATGTCAGCAGTTCCACCTTGGCACTGAACGTGTTTGTTAATGTTTTGCATTATGATGTGTGTGTGTGTGTGTGTGTGTGTGTGTGTTGTGTACAGACCCCAGGAAGAGTGACGGCTGCTTTTGGCAGAACCAAATGGTGATCCTTATAAAATCCCAAATCCTTTCTTTCCCTTGATTATCGCCTTGCTTCCATCATCCTGTCATTCACCACTGTGTTGTGTTATCAAACCCCAAGCCCCCTCCCCTATTTTTGAAGTAACATAGTGATTCCTTTAAGCCCCAGTCTGCGTATAAAGCAGACAGTACTAAAACTTCCACTGACTTCGAACTGACTGCTGCCTTGATATCAATGATTCACAGTTTTCTGCTGAGTACTGAATGAGAGGAAAGCCCTTGACACCAATGTTAAACACACGGAGTGGCATATGAGCTAAAAGGACATTCATCACATTATCAAACCTATTTTGAACTTGTGTTTGCCTTAATTGCACATCTATACATTCCATTTGTATCGTATACTATACATAATATCCTGACCTCTTCTATTTGCACTTCTGGTAAGATGCTCACTGCATTTCTTAGTACTGTACTTGTACTGTTCAATGACAATAAAGCTGAATCTAAATCGAATTTGATCTAAAAGACCACAGTTGGTTAGACTGAACCAAGCAGTATCACATTGGATGTACAAACATGCAAAACAGACATTTCTGTCACTGTTGTTATACGGCACACAGATACATCCAACCATAGATATAAAGCAACTTTCCAACATTTCTAAAACAGATCATTGTTTGTGTCACATACTGTCAAATACATACAGTCACATACTAGTTTTAATTAAAGAATTTCCGAATCAAAGATTGTCCAATTCAGAGTCTCTCCAAATGACTGACTATCAAAGTCCAAGTAAAATATGCCGAAATTCAGTCCAGATCATAGACTGTCCAAATCAAAGACTGTCCAAATCAAAGACTGTCCAAATCAAAGTTGGTCGGATTAGAAAGGTTTTAGGCCTACTCTGGCCGTATTTATCAAAGCACTTTATCTGTACATCTGTCTCCAGTCTCCACAACACATGCATTTACTGGGCAGGGTTCCACTGGCAGGGTTCCACTCTTGCCAGATCAATGTGATTTTCCTAAAATAACGGTGCATGCATGTATGTGAGGTGGTCCACTCAGCACATGCCAGTGTGAGTGAGACGGATTGAGAGGGACAAAGAAACAGAGTTAGATTGAGTTAGAGGAAGCATAGGCCCAGTAAGCACTTATACAGAGAAGCCAATTAGAGGAATGGATGTTCTGGGTGGTTGCCATGGAGGAGGACAGCAGGAGGATGAGAGGCCACTGCAGTGCTAAGAGAAGGACGGAGAAAGGTGGACATAGACGGGGAGATGAAGTGTGAGATCAGGGAGCAGTCCTGGATTATAGGGTCAAGTTATCTACAACCTCCATGACACATCAGCTAGCATCTGTTTTGCTCAATTACTCTTTCATCCCCGTACAGCTGGCTCAACTCCCAGGCTCCACCCAGGATCCCATGCTCCATGTGTACTTCCTGCTTTCCGTTATGACATCATCTGTTTTATAGCTCTATGTCACCCTTGGATCCAGTGGTCTCAGCATCACATAAAGATGAATGTTTAGCAAACCGAAGGATGAGTAAAAAAAACGAGCATAAGCCCACACCCACTTCAACAACAACAAGGCCAACAACTGACACAAAGCTCAACAGACATCACATACAACTGTACTGCAGAGATACAAGACATTTGCAAAATAAGAGAGCCTTCAGTGGGGTGTGAAGATAATAGATTTCTTTCTGGCCATGAAATATGAAGCAACTGTAGACAACAGACATGTGTTGATGGTAAACGAAATGTTGATTGTAGTTACAGTATAAAATGATTTACACTTGCGATGTATGCCTAATCATGGGTTGTTTTCAACAACTTTTTTCTTTAAACAATTTGCATGAACTTTCCGGAGACAGAATTTTTATTTTTAATGAAATGCAAAGTGATGACAAATTATCCGCAGCACAGTTGCGCGCGAATGTACGTGCCTCTAGTGAAGTTATTGATGCCGTGCATTTCCTAGTCAAAAAGAATTCAGAAATGTGTGGCAGGGGAAGCTGATGGTTTTGACTATTCCTTTTTTATAAGTATTCTGGACATACACCGCATACCCTACGGGTGCTTGGGGCAAAGAAAAGAGAGACTACGGTTTCAGCAACAGGAATACAGCCTGTAGCACGTCGTCATCATCCTAATCGGCAAAACCCTCATTAACCGCGGGCTGTTTAGGCTAAAACTCACCAGCATGGTCTTGGCCCGCCGTAAATAATCTTCCATGATGGCCTTTGTTGTTGCGGAGATGCTGTAGCCTCCATGTACAAGTTTGATGTTGCGCTGTCGAATCCCCCGCTGCGCTCACTGCAGCACTGGCTCAGCTAGCGGTCCTCCTTCTTCGCGCTGGCCAGACATGGAGTGGGTGTGACGGGAAGCTATCCAGCGGGCGCGCGCAGACTGAATTTAACGCGCACCCAGCATTTGGGAATCCCTGCCAATGGCAAAAATGTATCCGGGTAGATTTACGCTATTTGTAAGGGGAAAGCAACCGTGGACAGTCGCTTCAGTAATGCAGAATGCTGCAGCACAGAGGATAGATGGTGTCGGCATTAACAGTGAACGTCTAGGAGGCCTAAGACAACGGAGTATACGTGGGTGCGCGCGCATGTGTGTGTGTGTGTGTGTGTGTGTGAACAGAACATATTTTGTTCAATTCGACGTCGGAGTACATTTAGTTTAATCGAGGAAATAAACGAAGAAAAAAAATCAAGTCTTTTTTGCGAGTAAACATTTTATTGACTCTTGACAATCTAATTAGATTCCATTCACGTGTTCAATTTGCTCCGAAGTAACAAGCACCCAAGCACACGCATGAAACACGTACATAAATACACATTTTTAGGGGTAAATCTACTGATTGCGTTTTCGCGTTTGTACTTACAATATGCTGTTTCTCCCCTTGTTAAAGCTGCCATCTTTTGTAAACAGGCTTATGGGGTCTTCCTTGCAACTGTCTGGTTAACACTTGTGCAAAATCTCTTAATGCTTTAAGAACTTATTAGAATGATTCATTACAAAATAATGTAGGTTGAGTATTGTTAAAAGTATATCGTATAGTCAATGTCTAATTTAAATGTTATCATATATCACTATCTACTTCAGTACTGTTATATTTGTGATTTTAAAGTATATACATTAAATTAACTACATCTGCCTCTCAGCGCAATATTCTCAATATTACACTCTAGTGGTCATTTTGTTAAATGCAACCTTAAACACCAAAGCATCGCCACTCAACAATTTCGAAGACTGGCACCGGGCTGAAATAAAGTCTAGCAGAAATATGTTTATGTCATACCTATTTGGATGTGAATAGAGGTAGTTTGAGGTTTTATTGTTGGTTAGTTAATATATTTCTCAGTAATGCCACAATACACAGAACGTTAGCAAGCGCCCGGAAACGCAGACGTTTTGACACGCGAAAGCAGTAAATTTGTTGAATAACATTTTGCCACCGTCGTGCACCCAACGTGTCCGTTCAGTTCAAGTTGTTAAAAAACGTTACATTTGATCCTATGTTGAAAATCAGTTTGTGATAAAGACATTTTATTTCTCATTCTCAATTAACATAACAATAAATGTACAGGCCTTATGAAAACACACTCAAATTATTTCAAATCACATTCAAATAAGCAGTATTGAGCGGGAACATGTGTTGCTGTTAAGTTAACGGTTACCAGTTTCCAAGTCTGGTATTAGTCTTTCGAGTGCAAAATCTATATGAGCTTAGGGAGTTCCTAAATTCTGAAACTTACAAATTGAGGGAAAAGATGCAGTATTTTACTTGGACACATTGATGCCAAGTACAGAATCATACATCAATGCATCCTGAAAATGAATACCATATATTGCATGAAAAACACAAACACTGAATATAGGTTACTGAGGTTATCGACTTTAATATACTAACAAAATGTAAATTACATCTGTTAATCACATATGACCGCACATCCCATTTGTTGGTTGTTATATAGATGTACAGATATGTCTAATTTAGAATTATCGTAGATAAACCTTAACTTTCCCCTCAGATGAAATTTACCATGTTATGATCCATAGCAATTGACACCAAAACTGTTCAATGCCCATTTCCTAGATCTCAAGACAAGCATTACATGGCAATGATGGGAAGTTACCTAATCTGCAAATTTCCCAGCTCGCGCACTTTACAAAAATATTAACGATTGCATTACACTATGACGATATCAGACATATCTAAACGATTATAATTTTCTAGATTGGCTATTCTAGTGCGATCCTGACTGCTCAGTTGCAGACAGATTTGCCAGGATAGGTAAAAATATCCAGCCCAACAACTGTTCAAAACAAGCCCAATATGCCTGAAAATCAGCCCAACTTTTGTTGGTGCATAATATTGACAATTTTACACGTGCCCCTCCCCCCAGAACAAAACTTAATACGCAGTATAAAACCATATGGAGCGGTGGAGTCAACCATAGCTGACGTCTGACTGTGATAACAGCATAGAAATACACAATGTAGCATATAAAGACAGAAATCGAGGCACCGCGTTGAAGTACAAAAGTAGCCCAAATTATTTTTCACCTGCGACAATGTTTGAAAAGTAGCCCAATTATCGTGAAAACAGCGGATATGGCGACACAGTCACAGCGAACCATGGACCGACGTGTTCACTTGACCGGAGGGGGAGCAGTGCTAGCAGACTCCAGGACAAAACTATTTTATGGGGAAGGGGGGACTGAAATATATTGTAACGGGTTACCATAGAGATTAACAACGACAGTAGAAAAAATATAATACAACTCAATAAAATATGAACATATTACAGCGGACACTCGTGACCACTAGGATAGCAGGGAATTTTTTGAGCCCCACCCCTTGCCACCTCGGTGGTTTTACCAGTGAAACACACACAAGACTCGAACTCCCGGTCCACTGTTTCTAACACATGTGAACATCTTTGTGACAACCTTCCAGATTTTTTTAACTAATCAGTGTTGCCAGGTCAATATATATTGGAACAGGTTACCATAGAAAGTAGAAAAATAGAATACCATTCAGTAAAAATAAAAATGTGTATGTAATAACAGACACTCCCGACAACTGAGGTGGCGTGTCGGGTGGCAAGACATTTTTGTAGGGTGGCAGGTTCCACTCGTCCAACCAATTAACAGAATGTACCTGGGTGTCGTTTATTTCAAGAACATCCATAACAGCGAGGAATCGGAAAGCCACGCTGCAGTGCTTTACGCTGCTTGCTTGTACATGTAAAGTATGCCATTACATTCCACTGTGCTCAAAATACATTGGCTCACAAATGTATTCATCCCCTTGGACTTTTCTTCATTTTACTGAATGACAACATATAATAAAAATGTATTTAATTAGTCGTTTCAACATTCATAAATAAAAACTGAAAACAATGTATTAAATAAGTACGCACGATCTTTGCTATGACACAGCTGAATGAGCTGTTGTGCCACCAGTTAAAGTCACAACATTTGTTGAATAGAGACCACATGTATGCAATTAAGGTGTTTCACAGGATTTTATGTAAAATACACCTGTCTCTGGGAGGTCCCACAATTGTTTAGTACAAATACTAACAAACATTTGATAATGAAAACAAAGACACAAAAAAGGAAATCCAGATTTTTTTTCTAAGGCACCAATCAGGGATTGGATATACGAAAACATTTGGAACAAGCCTAACACCACAAATCATCCTGAAAACGCATGGTGGTGGCAGCATCATGCTATTGGGATGCTTCTCAATGGCAGCAACTGGGAAACTGGTCTGAGTTGAGGGAAGGATGAATTGAGCAAAATACTAAGAGTTCCTTGAAGAAAACCTGATCCAGAGTGCACCAGACCTAATGCTGATGAAGATTAATCTTTCAGAATGACAACACACCAAACCACAACATTTGCTTGGCTTTTGGACAAGCAATGGTGTAGTGGAGGGTATACACAGGTATACAGTTTCTACCCACATCTGTCGGCTGGCATATGCAATATACATTGTTTTTGTGGTAGATAAAGCATGCAAAAAGTTGCATACAAAAACCGGTCACATTATTACAAACCCAAAAATGAACAATGTGCCCAAGACCAACAATAGCTTTGATTGGCATGTTTCTTCACTTCAGTCAAATATTTTTTCCTGCCAGAATATTCAGTTTTTTCCCCCGAGGCAAAATTATATTTCCATTGGCTTAACGTTACTTCCAAAATACATTATGAAACGAACTCATCAGACAACTTTTTCATTTGTCCAACCAAATAAACGTAGTCGAGCAGCAGACAAAACTGCCAGCTCTGCTGATGCACTTCCAGATTTGGAAAGATTTTGAAAGCAACCAGATCCTCCATGGTAAGGACTCGGTACCTCCATTGGTCCAGACTGTACAGTACAGTATATAAGTAAATTACGTATTTATGCCTTAAATCATGTTGCGGTTTGGCAGTAGCCTGCTTCTTCGTTAACTGCCATAGCTCGCTAACGTTTCTAGATAATTTTCTGTTGACAATTTTTTAGTTTTGGAAATGGTCGCTAGTTCAATTGGCAAATGCAGGTAGGGAAGCTGACGTCAGGGCTGGTAGCAGCTACATTTCTTTAAAAAAACCTTTTAGCTTTCATATGGCCACGAGTGGATCATACATCGTCTGCTATTGTAATAAAATATTGCAATCTTGTTGTGGTGTAAATTGGTCGTCTTATTTGCACTTCCACTGTAAATTACTGAATAGCCTATACTGTATGTTTTTTGTTTTTCATAGATAATTTTCACTTAAAGTAAAAGTAAGTGAAAAACGTACTTAGTACATGAAAAGTCTACATGATGACATCATAAAAAGGCTGCCCCTGATTGACTCAGTAATTTGCCCAGATCACATGCTTAGGTTCTCACCCACACTCAAGCATATGTTTGACAGTTTTTGGCAGGACCTTTGAACTGTTTTGGAATACCTGGTGGGTATTATTCTCTATTGTAATATTCTCTGTTGGAGTTTAAGTAAATGTTCTTACTAACCTATTGATGTGCACGTGTCCTCTATACCTACATTCTGCATCTCTCAATAGATTCAGTGGTTGGAGTTGGGTTAACACTTCCTGTTGCTACTTTTTGATTATGTTTCTGGCAACATTAATTAAACACATGCTGATCATTTCATCATTTTTGACAAAGTGTTCAAATGTTTTCTTTCAAATTCAAAATAGGTGTCCAATGATTGATAAATTAATAATTGATTGCTAAATGACCCTAATTGAACTAGCTGTTTAATAGGATCATGATTTTGCATACCATTGCATGAATGACTGCTTGACACATAATGTATTATTATATTTATGGTTAACAATCAAATGATTAATTTATGGTTGATATGAATAAAGGTGCCATCAGTTGTATTCTTCTGAAGGACTTGTGTGTCATTGAGTCAGTGTTGCTGCAATGTGGGCCCTTCATTACCAAACACCAAGTAACTAAATTAGGATATAATTATGCATCCATAAGTGGCAAAGTCAAATCCTGGTTCTCAGTCCAATTTAGAATGTGTAACAATTGCTGTTCTTAGACTGAACGCTTTTCCAAAAACTAGTGGGCAAAGATGGCTGTGTCTAGATATATGCTCCCTGTTGGGCTAAGGATAGCCCAACACATTCCTAGAGGCCTTGGACCAGATCCAGGATATTTATCTAAAAACGATGTCTGATAGAATGCTGCAGCATATCTTTCACACGCCAGCCACGTGCAGCACATTTTCACATCAGCCAGCCGGGAACAGTACCAAAGCATCTCTTATTATAAGGCAGAAACACCTTTCTGACACAATCGCAAATTATAAGCACGCTCACTCTCAACTCAACTGTTATTATTATTTTTCTATGATAATGTGTAGCCCTCCTGAACCTCCTCAATTCAGAGAGATTTGAAAGCTGAAATTTTGGTTGGACCTTGTAGGCATTTGACGAGGAAACAGTTGTCCCTTAACATGGTCCTGAGATCTGACATTTGGCTTCCCAAGGCTATGAACAGCAGCTCTGTCAATTGGTGTAGTTGTGCCTGGGGAAATGGGTAAACTCTTTCCTCAAATGGCAAAAAAATGCTTGATTTTGTTATTACTTTTTTATATGTACATATTTTTACATCTTATGCAACTATATTTTATTCATTTTCACTTAGGTTGTAAACATTTTGAGAATTTATTTTCACTTAAAATTAAGACAAAAAAGCACAATTAATCCATTAATTCTAATTCACACTTTGAAATGTAGCTAAATGATAACTAAATATGTTTGTCAAGTATGTATGTATGTCTATGTATGTATGTTTGTAGTGTGTGTGTCTGTGTGTGTGTGTGTGTGTGTGTATGACAGAGTTTTCAAAAAGTTTTAACTGCATCAAGAAGAGACATCACCACCCGCTGTTATATTGGGGAATAGAGCGATCATGGAGCATTAAACGTCTCCACTAAATAATTTCCCATTAATCCACCGGTAAGACTTACCACTGCCAAACAGGCTAATTTTCTCGTTGAAACAATAGGCTAATTGATTTAAATGGCTCGCTCTGCCGGGATGCGCCCTTGATGACTTAGCAAGGGGTCTTTAAAGATTATTATCATAATTGCGACTATCCACATCCCTTTTCAAATTGGAGATAGAGGAAGAATATCCTGCCCTAAGCTGAACAAATAATTATTAGGCTCTCGAAAAAGAAAACGACCCAGTTTGCCCACAACCCCCACCCATGTGTGGTGGGACCCCTCCCAGAGCCGTTATCCCCCTACCTCCTTCAGCGGTGTGCCGCCATAATTTATGCAAAATTAATTGATATATCTTTTATAATTGATGTGCTGTAAAATTAATGAGTAATTTATGTAATTAGTCAATTAAGGATAATTCCAGCATATGTTCAGTATGCCCAGAAGGTGTGCTTTACAAGTAGTTATTTGTCCAGAAGTTGGATGCTGCAGACTACCTAATTAATTTTGTTATGCATATCAGCGCGGTGTCTACTTAACGGCTCCCTTTGTGAAAACAGATTTAATATTTATCTTTCCCGCGTGTGTAGACTACCCACCCGCGTTAGCCTCTGTGGGCCTCCAAGGGCACCAATATTTTTTACGCGCAGAAAAACAACCTAAATGCGTTTTTAAAAGCGCATTCTTTGTCAGGGAGCCACAGAAGAGATAGTTATATAACGACATATAAATTATGCTCTCTTTTAGCAACGGTGACCCTTTAGAGCTGGAAGGACTGTGGCAAGCGGTAGAGAAAATGGGGAAGATATGTTGGCTAATTAATTGACACCGTTTTGAATATTCATATCAAATATAGCAAGCTCGTGCTTAATTACATTGTTGGACCTCTCTCCAAGGAAAGTAAATCACGGAAGGCTTAATTATTGTAATGTATTCGGGGCCCGCCGGGGCGTATGAGAAGACGGGCGCCGTCAAGGGCCGAGCCGTGACACCTGGCCACGCAAAAACGGGAGCAGCTTTTGTTATTCCGTTTATCGGAACTCAGAAGAGGGAGCAAGTTTGTTTACATCTTTGCCTTGTAGGATACGCGGGAGGGTGTTTTAAACAGATAGACAGCAGGTTGGCTACAACGAGTCCCCTCGTCGCAATTAATCTCTGACAACATGAGTGTTTGTGTATATGTGAATGCGAACGTTCGTGTGCGTGTGTGTCTACATGATTGATTGTAATCTTAAACTGCAGTTTCAACAACTTGAAAATAATGGTATTGGATGAAAATATAGGCTATTTCGAATTTCGCTCCTTGACATAAGTATGTGATATCCTACCGAACAATTTAAAGTTGTATGCACAATGTATATATCCTAAGCTCTGGTCGGTCTCGGTTCGCATCTGGCTTAGAGGCCAGTCAGTGCCCTTTGTCTCCAATTTCCCCTACCTGCCCCGTCTTTCCAACACCGTTATGCTCAGTGGCCAGCCAGTGCCCTTTGTCTCCAACTTCTCTTACGTGCCCGGTCTTTCCAATACCGTACTATTTTTCTAAGTATTTACGATTTTCATCTTAATCTGGAAAATGCAATTTTTCATCACACAAACAAAGAGAAACAATGTTAGAAAATGAAGAAAATGTTGCTTGTAGCTAATTTAAAAAGGGTAGATTACTTTTAGCAGGCCACAGTATTACTGGGGCATTTCTATGATTTTAAATCTCTGGGGTCTGAGGCCGGAAGCAGCTGTAACCCCCCCTAAAAAGGCACCTGAAAAATGCACGACATTTGTTCTTAATGGACGTCTTACACTATTTAAAGATTACATATTTTATCGTACACACACTCACCCAAAATACAACGTGGGTATTTTTTCTAAAGTAGGTGAAGAATATAAATGAATATCAAAAAATCTAATGTTGCGTATCTTTTTGTTCTGATGTCATTTTGATCTATTTTTTTTTTACAACAAAAGCACAATATAACATAATAGAACGTTGCCTTCCAACCTGCCACAGCAGACACTGCCAGTGCTCACATACAGTAGCTATGGGATATGGTTTCTCTGGGTCTTGCTTACCTTAATCGTCCTAATTCCTACCACTTGCCCCCGGCCCCTGCTGTCCTAAGTGCTCCACTGACCTGCTGTTCATTTGTACTCATCCAGGCCCACCTGACAGGTAGATGTGCAGAATGCTATTAGTTAGTTTTACATTTACTTTATACTTATGGCCCGGTCATTCGGGCCATTACTCTTTAAGTTAATGTTCATATAGATACATGCAGGAGACCAGGTAATAAAGTAAACTGTTCTGATTTGAAACTGATGTGTGGATCAATCATGCACTAAATTGACAACAAATAATTGTATTTGCTCAATGTCATATAGGCAAAGTAGTCACATTTTATTATGTATTTTTGTAAGAAGCAGTTAGTATTCAAATTATTTTCCTAAAGTATCAGCTTAGTTGTAAGGTTTAAATGTAATACACATTTCCTGCATTCCTACACAATTTAACAACTCTGAAATACAATTTGCAGAACAGTAAAAACAAGCAAAATTGACAGTCAACCGTTATGCAAATATGACAGAAATTCTACGAGGTCACAGAGCATCAGAGACTGTTCAGTCAATTGTAAAGCGGTATTGCATATTTTACATTATTTTAATAATATTGATAAAGCTTTTCTTAAGGGAAATCACCTGGCCAGACCCCAAGTTTGGGAAACACTGCCCTAAGCACTGCTTGTGTGTACTTCCTCTGTTTCTTCAGCTCTTCCTCAGCCTCACAACTGAGTTGTGCCACACTACTGCCTATATCACTAGAATACAACTTTCTCTCAAGCAAAGTTATTATACAAACTTGGTAGCCATTTAAATCAGATTCCGTTTACGTATGCATCTTCTTGATTAGCTTCTTCTAGTGAATATGGTAAGAGCCCTTCAAAGAATAACTATAAAAGAAGTCTCCGCTAGATATTTTAAGCAGTGAACTAATTCTCTGGTTGGGTTTTCCATGTTTAGGAGAATACAGTAGACATCGCAGTTGTCGCAAAATCGTTTAATAATAGCCGTTTATTGGCAGCCGTTAACTGGTAGCAGCATTTCTAGTTGCTTATTCCTACAGCCTCTATCCTTTGGTCTGCTGAGCCAGAATCCCAAATGGGATAACAAGTTTTAAGCCTTTCAAGTCAGACTCACGTTGTGTGGTGAGTTAAGTCCCGATATCAATGTCCTAACAACAAAATAGATTTTTCTCAGAAAATTTGTCATCACTTGCGGCTAGACCAAAAAAGACCGAACGACGCCACTGGTGTATTAACTTGACTTTAGAAACTTAAAAACAGTCTGGTGCAATGTCTTGGGTGATTAACCATTAGGTCTGGGATAAACATTTGTGAACATTAAGTCATAACTGTTAGTTCGAATGCCGACGTAGGAAATGGATCCATTCCACAATTGAATAACGTTTAAAAGCTTGTTGGTCGTTTTTTAATAAACCGTATCGTCCTTCTCTTAACATTAGCATTACTGGACTACGTGATGGGGATTTATTTTTCCCCATCAACAATATGTCTACACTTTATCCTTTCCCAGCGCGCGAGGTTCATGATTGGCACAGAACAAGGGCGCGCGGATGATTTAGATTCCCCCTTCCCCTCCCTCTCTAACCATTCCCCCCTTCTCCCTCCGTGGATCTCTAAATGTCTGGATGCCATGTGATAATGGAACAAGACCTGCAGGGGTCTCCGCGACGCTGGCAGACTTACAAAAACGATGCAGGATGGCCAGAAGAGCGCACACGGAGATCAGTCCGCCCGACGGGAGGAGCATCACCAACCACTCTTCTGGTACTGCAGCAGAGACTGGCCTCTCATCTCCGCTGTTGTGGGACAGAACACGCAAGACACGGACCGTCTTTGATGTGTTCTAGTCTACTTTTACGCGCGATATGAACTTCTGAATTTGAGTTCGACTGTGGAGAAAAGACAGCGATTCTTCTAAAACCTTTTGTTTTTTTGTCTTTGGGGAATTAATCTGGAATGTGCATGACCAGAGTGTGCGTCTGTGTTTGCTTGACTGACTCACAAATTGTCCTCAGTGTAGACGTTTATTAAACTACGAACACTATGCCAGGAGATACATAATTGTTTAAGTCTCCAAACTTTGGAAAACTCTTGCGCTAAGAGTACTGATCCCGACCACATTCTGGCAACAATAGCCTACTCTGGTGCCCTCACAAGAAAATAGACAGAATACATAAATCATAAATAACAATGCCTCGTCCGGGGAAGAACTCGTACAGTGACCAGAAGCCACCATACTCCTATATCTCTCTGACAGCCATGGCCATCCAGAACTCCACCGAGAAAATGCTCCCACTGAGCGACATCTATAAGTTCATCATGGACCGATTCCCATACTACCGGGAGAACACGCAGAGGTGGCAGAACTCCCTGCGACACAATCTGTCCTTTAACGACTGCTTCATTAAAATACCAAGGCGGCCCGACCAGCCAGGAAAGGGCAGCTTTTGGGCCCTGCATCCGGACTGTGGGGACATGTTCGAAAACGGCAGCTTTCTACGCAGGAGAAAGCGCTTCAAACTGCTGCGCGCGGAGCACATGTCTTGCAAAAGCTCTCCAATGATGCACTACTTCCACCACCAAGGTAAAATGAATGGAGGGCACCACGAGCACCCAGGCCCCGCCGCAGCAGTGGAAAGAATCCCTCACTTCCAGGGCTATGGTAGTATCAACTGCGGACAGTCCGGCGGCTTCAAGCACCCCTTCGCTATTGAGAACATTATAGGTCGGGACTACAAGGGCGTGATGACTAGCGGTCTGCCAATCACTTCGGTAATGCACCATTTGGGCTACCCTGTGCCGGCGCAGCTCAGCAGTGTGGTCAACTCAATGTGGCCGCACGTCGGAATGCTGTCAGATTCCATGGGCGCCATGCCGGTCCCCGTCTCCTCAGAATATACGCCCTTTGGAGTGTCCATGAAGGGTCTCTACCATCACGCGAGTGGACAGACATTACCGGCTGTGCCCGTGCCCATCAAACCAACCCTATCAATGGGTCCGATGCCTGGTCTGTCGGGCCTTTCGTCCGGCTCAGCACAGCTCTGCTCCTCTTCATCCATGCTGGAGAAGAATGGTTCCGAGACTATGGAAAATAAGGGAAATCCGATACACCCGGCTCTTCGGCTGGCTTAACCTGGTAGAAAAACCCGATTCTGTGGGAACAAACAATTGATGAGGGAACGAACAAGACCTGGGACAGTAACAGTTTCTAAAATGTTAATCCTGTTGCGGAAATATTGAGCAGTTTTGATGCACTGTGAGGATATTCTGACTGTATCATTTTAGTGAGTTTAGACTACCATGCATTTTTTTCTTTAATCCATTATCAGCACATTTCGTAAAGGCATTTGCCACATTAAAGGTGGCACTAAAATACAATCAGGAATACACCCAAAGAAAGTTTTGATTTTACCATAATGAATCATTAAATCAAACTACAGAAAAAATATTCAAACTTGCTGCTTCAGTTTTAAAACGTTTGAGTGGATAATATAAATAAAAAAAAGGTTTTGTTCATTACGTTTATTTGAAAAATTCAGTGTTTAGCCTAATAATTACAACACATTGTTTATTATGGGCATTCTCATTAGCAGACTCAGTGAATTGAAAATGTAAATGAAATGTTGTAACTGTAAAATAGCATTATTTAAGATATTTATAAATAACTTTAAACTAAATTCGTCATGCTTGGGTTATTTAGTTCGTTTTTAGTGGAATGATATATTTGAAGTATAAAAACTTTTTATCTATTTTATTTCTTTAGGTTGTATTCCACTTCATGTGCAAGTCATAAGAACAAGTGACAATATTTTGCCGTTATAATATACGAAAATATTTTTTTGCGTTTTAAATTACAACGCAGTGTTTGTTCTATGAGCATGTTGATAGGCTCAGAGCATCTAAAGAGAACACGAGTTCATGTCTAAATGATTATTACCAATGTTTTTGATTATTTTTACACATAATCAGATACAAATGCAAGCGCAGTAAAGTACCAAACTCCGGCGTGACACCTGTTGCTTGACAGTTTATTATTCAGGAATTTAACAGTTTTAATTTACAATCAAGCCCACACATTCATACATTTTGAACTATAGCACCTGGAAACATATACACTGTTAAGCCATGTTATACCATCAAATATACAAATATTTTTGTGACATATAGGCTTTTATTTAGATATCCGGAAGATCCAAACCTTAATCGAATTAATGTCCATTAAAGCACTTGACTTAGTATTTTAAAGGACTCCAGGGGTTGTTCTGAAACGTATATAACTGTGTGTTTGTGTGCGTGTTTGTATGTGTGTGCTAAAAAAGACAGATTGTGAGGGGAGGTGGGGGATAATATATCACCATAACTTCAAAAGCGGGCAGTAGATGAGTTTCCTTTTGTTTACCTCGTTTCAACATAATCCCATCTTTGAAGTCCAGGGAGCAGGTCCCCCTCAGAACAGAATGATCTTGGTACGCCCCAATGTCAGTGACTTACTTTCAGACTTCAGTCTTCCTGCTTAGCATGCCAAAAGCAACCATAATCCATGCCATTGTTACCCAAGCCTCTGAAAAAATAATTGAGATGCACAAGTAGAGAGAAGAAGTGGATTGAAATGGGTCTGTGTTATTACTAACAAGGTCCCTGTCACACTCACACACACACACACACACACACAGTCGCGGTCTGGGATGTCTTCAAGTTAACCTACATTAGGAAACATATTGGTGATATTGTTACGGAGAGGTAATTCCCTAATCTATGTTAAGTCTCTATACTCTCCCAATTTTTTATCTGTATAATTAAACACATCTAATTTACCAGCTGATAAGAGGCATGATAATGTCTCACTTACCCCGCTGATCCTCTGCCTTCGCACCATACAAAGTAGAACGAGCATCTAAAATAAGAACATCACACAACGACCTAACGAGTGTTTGCACAATGCATTTTTATTTTTCCGAGTGGTTCCTTGTGTGTGTGTGTGTGTGTGTGTGTGTGTGTGTGTGTGCGCGCGCGTGTGTGCGCGCTTGTGCATCTGTGTCTGTGTGTGTGCGCAATTATGTACACATTAACTACAATTGCAAATATCTTATAGTTGACACAGAGCTAAAACTAATCTGAAAAGGACTGAAAGAGATATTTTGTCTGCGCAAGACCTATACGTCATTATATTTTACTAAAACTGTTAGCAATAACTCAAGTGTACGACATGAATACGAATCTAACTTTGTTCTGTGAGAATCGGTTAATCAAGAATAATATATCTGTTAAGATGAATAAAATATGAGGTCACGGGGTCGTAGCGCGACCCGCCCAAGCATAGCGCCCCAGCCTTGAATAGACGATGAGACATTAACCATAATTACCCAGACTCCATCGTGGCCAGGGTGACAAATTCTACATGCGTTTTTTTAATGACCAACAAGAGCAGACCATCATAATGAGTAGCTTAATTCATTAATGCTCTCATTCATCGCCACACACGTACACACACACACACACACACACACACACACACACACACACACACACACACACACACACACTTACACACACACGTACACACACACGTACACACGATCGAACAATGAATAAAAATATAAATGTAGCACTGGTAAATTCATTGAATAATCCAGCAACATCTAGAAGGAACTAACATCTTCTATGCCTTTTTTTTTTTAACAAAGTTGGTACAGTGAAACATAGTAGCCATTCCACAGATTTAAGGCAACCTGGTAAATATAGTCAATTAATAACAAACTATACCAAATGGGCTTTGTAATGTCTATTAACCTGCCCCCTAAACAAACCCCACAGATAATATTGACAGTAATTCTGTACATAGTTCTTAAGACCTTCAAAGTTGTCATATTAAGATCATTTTACATACTTCTTTGTGCCCACTTTTTCCTCGCTTTCCCAGTGTTGACATATCCAATGGTATCTGTGCTCTTCACTTAAGGCAACATCTCCCAAGAGATTCAGGAGAGCTGAAGATCACGATACACTTTCCCCATAAGCATCAGCCTAATCCATTTAGCTTTTTCCCCACCCCGCTCTTCCAACCAGAAAGTCATCTGCATCAGTACATATGAGGGCATGCTTACCTTTGCAGGTGACAGAGCCAGCAGAGGGAGTTATTATGGTGTAACAACTCCTCAAGTTTATTGCTTTACAACATAAATACAGTGTGACCTTACCTCACACAGAAAGCTCCATGGATATTAATCCTAACAATTAACGTCTGGTCATCTGCAATCTGGACTACTTTTTCTCACTGCTGCTTGGGCTCCGTGTGTGCCTTCAAACCCATTCAGCGTATCCAGAAAGACACATCCTGCTTGGTTTTCAACTTTCTTCAATTCTCCCATGTCACTCGGTTCTTCTGCACACGCCACTGGCTTCCAGCTTCCTTCGAGTTCCTGCACGTTTTCTGAAAACATCTTGAAGCCATTCCTTCACGAAGGGGCCAACATTGGTTAATGTTTGTATATAAGGCTATACTGAAAAAAACACATAGTTTTACCTTATAAAGAAACTGAAAACGTTTATCAAAAGCATTCTCAAGACTAACTAGTTCAAGAGATATTGACTAACTAGTTCAAGAGATATTCTGATTGAGGAAAAATTGCTTTTGACTACCAAGGCTCTCATTCATGGAATTTCTTGCTGTAACCCTCTTATCAGGGACTAATATAAACCTGGGACACCAGGAGGTTACAATTAAAGATGGTAGAACCGAAAACTATCAGGCTCCGGACCTCATAGGACAAGATTTGAATAGCCCTGATCTAGACCATCTAGGGCCCATAAATCAATTCAAATACTTGATGGATCACTTTTTTTGTGTTCTCTGGGCTTGCTTGTGTGTGTAATTTCATCTATGCATTTGTCTGTGTTTTTTTACCACTGTTATACAGGGCTCACTTGACTGGTAAAGAGAACTATGTCTGAAATTGATCGCTCTGTAAATATAAATGTGAACACCTGCAATTCCAAATAACTAATAGTAAACATGACAATATGTGATTAAATGAAAATATAAGGCCGGCATCAACACTAGAATAGAATACAGCTGCAGAAAAAATTAAGAGACCACTGCACCTTTTTCTTTCCTTTCCAGAAAAGTTAAAAAGGTATATTTTGAGTGAAGAACAGAGGTGTTCAATTTGCAATGGTCTCTTAATTTAAACCCATCTGTTCCTCAAAACATTCCTCTTCGACTTTTTCGACTGTTTCATGTTAACTCATGTTTCCTTCTGATCTATAAACAATTTATTTTTTATATATATCATGCATTTTCATCACTTTTCCACTTACGTTTTTAAAGACAACCAAATAGCCACTGGACAATGGTAACATTTACCTAGAAATTCAGTTGCATTAAGCAGGTGATTTCTTCTTAACCTCTGCACCGACTCATGGCTTTAGAGGACAGCAAAGAACGAGATCTCCACAAGGACATACAGTAAGGGCTTTTCAGTGCAGCACTAATTAAATTATAATATTCTTAAGAGGTTTCTTCTACTTGAATGTCCATTGTCAGGGGAGGCGTGACCTCAGACAAGTCACAGAAGTGCAACAACAATACAGTGAGGCTACTCCTGTTTATAAAAGCAGTAGTAGTATTCTGCACTCCAATAATCTACATTTGCGACACCCATATTCAAAGCCAGCCTCACCGCAGTAGTTAGCCTCATGGTGAAACTGCGTGTGATTCAATGCTAGCAGTCGCTGGGATTATGGACCACAGCTGCTGCCAGTCGTTAATGGCTGCCTCACTGCCTGTACCACTCCTGGCCCTTGACGGTGGGGATAGTCAGCACGAGTCTGCCACCCATCGAGCCAGCCAAGCCTGGCTAATGAAAAGCTCACCTAGGCAACATTAACCATCGGCCCCGGCGACAGCAAGAAGCTGTCAGCCCTGGTACTCTAAATGGCAGGTCACGCAGTGCAAATTACAATAACTCTCCCTTTTCACTGTCTCTCACTTTACGCAGCCTTTTTATCTACCCCTATCTTTGACCCATTCTTTATATGTTAGACACCCTCTTTCTCTTAATCCTCACTTTCTTTACGTCTCTCTCCCACTCTTTCTGATTCAGTGCTCAGAGGTGAGGGTAGCTGGCCTCCTGGCTGAAATAAGCAGTCTCTGGTCGTCCTTTAAACAAGGTCCTCTGACGCAGCTCATCCAATCTCCATTCTGCTGTCTGCTTTAATGGCTCACATTATTTTACCTGATTAGACATTATTACACTTTATTATGGATTACAAAAAGGGGTCAGGGGGCATTCCTGTTGGCCTCCGTCCCATACTTTATCTTCTTTAAATCCTTTTACCTATTTCATAAGTTCTTTTCTAACATGGAGTCAGTCCAGTTGGAGAAGAGGTCAATTTAGTCTTCTAAAAACGTTCCAATCTTATAACAGGGTGGGGGGATAAGTGCTCATATCGTTATATATGGATTCAACAATAGAAATGGAGTGTGAAGTACTTAAAAAGTGCTGAATGGACAAAATAGTTTGTATTTTTTCTGTATCCTAATGGCTGTGTTATACCTATAGCCATTGGTGTCAGGCATTGCCCCACATAGCACCTCCACTGCTTTCAGTCATTGGAATTGAAACCATGAGAGAAATAACATTTTCATCGATGTGTTGCATGTAGCATATCTGAAGTGTATGCATATACCATTGAACTGTTTATTAAGACACTTCCGCAGCCTCTTAGAATTTCACACTAGTAACGTATATGTTTGGTGTCAAATGGGGAGAGAAAACCTGAATGTGTCCAATTGAAAAATATGTCTACATTTTCCCTTTGTAATTGTTTTGCTAAAAGATTTTGCTACGGTCTGCCCTGATAACCACGGCCTTTCCAAACCAGCCTGAGGGAATTTAAAGATCTATCAGTGGATGTCTGACTGTCTCCGGCTACACAGCCAGTAAGAGAGTAGAGACAAACATCACTCTCTGCCCAAGGCTACAGAGACAGAGTTACCAGGTGTACAGGGTATGAGGACATAGAAACAGAGAGATTCATAATAATTTCTCTGATTTTATGTGTTTGTGTATTATATGTTAGACGTTTGCATCCAATATTATGCATTACAGTGCTTTATAAGATTGTGTGCTTGAAAACTGGTGTAGACCAGACAGTAATGGGCTGTGAAGGATAGAGTGCCGGTACTAGTACTGTACAGCAGCAAAGCAACATGAGACCTTGGGATGAACTCTTAGATAAACCACACATAGACAAAGGACTGGATAAGCATGGGATAACTTGAACTGGTATAAGTCTGAAGCTCACATTAATCACATGAGCCCTGAGGGTGTGTGTGTGTGTGTGTGTGTGTGTGTGTGTGTGTGTGCGTGCTCATATGCAGTGTATGGATCTGTGTTAAAGTGAAAGAAATATAGGGGTAGAATTTAGGGTACTCAAAGGGGCAGTATCTCATATTACAAGTAGCTTGAGATTTCTTTATTACAAAGGTGATAATCTGTCATGGTTTGACACAAAAAATGTTCCCCATTGTTTCACTAGGTAAGTACGCTAAGAGCACATTTCTATTTACAGCATAGACCTGAGAGCAATAGAATTAACTGTTTTGCTCAGTGACAAAATAACAGGGCTTTTCAATTTGTCGGCTCGGGGATTAGAACCAGTGACCACTAAGCTACCCTGCCGCCCCAAAACACTCAGGTGCTTTCTTTCACACTACATTGTGAATGGTCTTCCTACGTCTGTAATCCAGTACCTCAGCGTAGAAGTGCTGCTGATCCAGGCAAAATCGTACAATTTCGAAAATGATCAATCAACTTTGGGGAAAAAGTCCTTGATCAGCCATCCTGCTCTAGGATGCTTTATGGGACGCAGCCCTCAGGGTAGAGGCTACGGGTACGCTAGCTGTGCAGGACCAGTGAGGTCTGGCTGTGACAAACTGTTCTCTTACTCGTTATTGTTAATTGTGGCTGTGACAACGGTTAGAGGAAAGGTCCTACACTGACTCCCTGATCATTTATCTCTCAATTAGAAGAAGCACTTGGGGTTTTATTGCCGCAATAAAGTCTCTTAACTCCCACAAAAAGCCACCTGACCCCTGAGTGCGCTGGGGCCCTCCACTCCCTCTGCATATTCATCAGCTCACTTTGAGCGTGAGGGGACACGGGCATGTTTTTCCTCCCAATCACTTAATTACTGTTGTTTTTAATTAGACAAACAAGGGGAACTTGATTAATCACAAACAGACCGAAGATGCGCATTGTGTCTATGTGTGTCAAGGCATGTTTCTTCTGTAACAGCACAAACGTTTGTGTCACTATTATCAATTTTTACTCAATGTTTATTTTTCATAATAAAGCCATAAAGCATGATGCCGGGCTGCGCTGGACCCAGTAATGTACAGAAAGGTCTGTATATGTCAACGCATTCAAAATGAAAATCTGCCAAATATGGAGAACATCTGATCATGCCCATCTTACAATGCCTCATCTTAATATCATGCCGTTCATATTGTTCAAGTAGACCTTTCGATTTAAGTCAGTCTGCTTGCACCCTCTATTGGCCATCAGGATTGATGTTTTCAGGAGCCAAAATCCCTCCCAAATTAAACATGGTTCCAACTGCCAAATGAAACAGGGATCCAATCCCATATGAGATATAATTGTATAGAGTGATTGTGCATTGAATGGCGATGTAATCTCTCACACACCACCAATTTCCATGTTGAAAAAGACCTGATTAGACATCTTCACTGTGCCAAACACAAATAGTCTAGTAGTCTATTTTTGTAGTCTCTCTAGTTGTCTATCTAACTTTTCATATTCATCTTGAACATTTCACTTGCCATTTCACTTGCCAAATGTGGGCAACTAATAGACATATCTGGAGTCTATTTCAAAGTTAGTATAACAAACAAATGACAGGGTTAGAATTAAGTTTATCAAAACCTTACATATGATTGAGCAGACTGGTTGCTGAACAAAACCAGTTAGGGAGGTTAGGAGATTAGCAAGTCAGGTTAAGTCAATGAATGTGTCATGTCAGAAGAATGAAGTGAGGTTAGGGAAAGGTAGGGCAAGTTAACTTAATTGCTCTACCTGTAATCGAGGTAAAAAACAATCCCTTCTTTGGAAGATATTTTTCAGATATGGTTATGCTTTATTTGACCTGAAAGTATGAAATAATAGATAGCTCTTGCTAAACATAAATATGAATAACCATATAAATGAGCTGGAGGCAGCTGAAACCAGTTGGACTATCCAAGACCACACTTAACAATTTTTCAACAAATATGTTTTAAGTGTAATATAGTTTATTAAGAGTAATTTTGACTGCTATTGAGATGCACCTGCAGTATCAGGCCTACAGTACAAGTGACATCAGCCAGCCTATATGTGACCAAGTGTCATTATTCTAACATCATGCAATAGGCCAGGTCTGCCTTCCTTCCTTTACAGAAGGCTGCAGTATTCAGGATAGCTACTGGGGTGGCAGAGGGGTGTAGGGTCAACAGAAGGGTGGCAGAGGGGCATAGAGTCAACAGAAGGGTGGCAGAGGAGCGTAGAGTCAGCAGAAG